>JABUQX010028645.1:40000-45000 GCA_015478945.1 Trachelipus rathkii | reverse complement strand
ATATACAATTTCTAGAGCAATATAATTATAAACAAGACGATTATCAGAGGAGTTTGATTTTTGGAGGATTTTAAATTTTGATAGCAATTTTTAAAAAAAAAATTGAAATGTTGGTAGGAAATTGCGTAATTTTCTACTTTTATGATATTGATTTTGTTGACTATTAACAACAATACAAAGTCAATTGAGAGGTGGGGTCGGCGAAGAATGACCTACGGAATGATGATAAATGATTTAAAATGCAAAAATGAAGAACAAGCTGTAGTCAGAGACTGACAATGAAGAACGCTGGAAACGAGGCGCACACGGAACGTGAAAGGGCAAGTGTTGTCGAAAACAAGCGAACCTTTTTGGCCATCTAACAAACCAGAATAAAGTTCAAGGTCGCCATATTTCAGAAGCTGTATTTTGTTAAGTAGGCACAGCGATTCAGGAAAAATAAACTCGTCTTGATTGGACTATATAATTCCTTATTTAACTATTTATTACATAAAACACATTTCACATTTATTTGATTTACTAAAAAGATTAATTGCACTCTAAATATCAATTCCAATAATATAATCATTCCAATTCAAACTCTAAATATATTGTAATTTTAACTCTAGAATAATCGTCTCGTAATGCAATTATATTACGAACCCAAAAATATCAAAAGCCACAAGGCTGTAGATTTAAAAAAGTGAAACATTTCTAAAAATGTTTTAAAGAATCAGTTATAATAATAATTTAATCCACTTTATTAATATAATATGTATTATATATAATATATATTATTATTTAATCATATAATATTATTATATATATATATATAATATATATAGATATATATATATAATTATATATATATTATAATATATTATATATATAAATTATATATATATATATATAATATAAATTAAATATATATATATAATATAATATACTATATAATATATATATATATATATTATATATATATAATAAAATATATATATAGTAATATATATATATGAATATATAATATATATATATATATATAATATATATATATATAACATTAAGATAAGATAGAGAGACTTATCAATTATAGGAATATATTTGTATTATCTTTCAATATACTGATAAGGCGTGGTGCCGATATTCGTACATAATATTGAGAGGCCCAAAAACAAAGAAAATGGATAGGGTATAATAAATGTCTTACCTGCATTTAAATAACACGGCAACTGAAAGTTTATGCCTATATCCTGTAATAAGTAATTAACAATATTAATATAAAATTATTAAACAGAATAAATTATGGTATTATTGAGAATAGACAATATCAAAAGAAACCACAGAATTTGTAATAAGACTCACTGCATTTGGGCGTGTGAGTCAATGGAAGAGACTCATTTGATGTGACTCAATTATGAAGAATCATATGATCACGATATGCTATTCTGATATATATATATATATATATATATAATAATATATAGAATAGAATATATATATATATAGTAAATCAGTAAAAAATAATTAATCACTGAAATTATAATCACCTGATAACACTAATATACTATATATATTATAATATATAATATATGATTATATATATATTAATTATAATATATATATATATATATATATATATATGACAGATACCAAAGTATTTTAATTAAGAATAATAAAAATCAAGCATCAAAATCAAGGATAAGAAAAATACTGTCACTTTATAATTTATTAAGCAATTCAAAACTAATAATTGACATTGGACAATCAATAAATTTGGTAAATGATTTTGTGACAATAGGGACAATAGATCGGCATATTATTAAACTTCAATACATGTTAATTAAAGCACTTATTATATATGAACCCTGCCACAAATCTAACCCTGACTTCTCAGTACGGAAGTCTCCTTAACAATCTCATTTCAGCTTGGCTTTCGTTCCTTGCGGACCCAAGCCACTTAGATTTGAATCTTTGGCATTCCTACCAGAGGGGGATGAGTTGATGCTTTAACTGTTTCTTCTATAATATGAATTTGCTTAGTTACAAGGGCAGTTATATAAAGGTTCATCAATGACCGTAAAAGATTGTACACGGGTGAAGTTAGCAAGTTTGCCTCGCACATCGGTGCAAATCACACTATGACATACATGCAAATGCAGGGGAGACTTGTATTCACGAAGACGCTTTGTTTTTGTTACTGATCGGGAATTTCAAGACCGAGGTGACTCAAGGTGTTCATGCTCAGAGGATGAAGATTGTGGGTCTCCCACCAGTGGGGAGTGAGCAAGTTGTTAGGGAGGTGATTTTATACTCCCTTTCCTTGTAATGGGGGAGGTCTTGGAGCTACTTTGTTTGGCCTTTAAAGAGAGTTTCTTTGTGGCAACCATATTTACAGTTAACAGAGGGGCTTTGTTTACAAGCTTGAAGCGGTGATTTTAAGCCTAAAATCAAAAGTTCATCAGGTTCCTTAAGAACGTTTTGAAAATGTTCTCGCGGCTTTGGAATTTATGTTGCTCTATTTGTTTTATTTAACGATTTTTCACTCTTTTATATTACAGAATTATTTCTTCACGCTACAAAAATTTATTTTAACACAAGTTTTTATACACAGTTTAAATTTTTAGAAACAGATCACAATTTGATTCTGCGTAGTTATTGTAGTTTGCACAAACACACAGATGGGAGTTTTTGAATACACATTTAATTTTTAAGATTTCTGACTCCAAATTTGGTTATTAATTACAGGTAATTAATTTTAGTCACTCGTAGGGATCAACAAAGTTAAAGACTGAGATACTCAAAGTCTTTTAATTAAGAATAATAAATCAATATTGATGTTTGTGAATAATAAATAGATCTGTCACTTTATAGTTTATTAATCAATTCAAAACTGATAATTGACATTGGACAATCAATAAATTTGGTAAATGATTTTGTGACAATAGGGACAATAGATCGGCATATAACTAAACTTCTATACACGTTAATTACAGCACTTATTTTATATGATCTCTGCCACAAATCTTACCCTGACTTCTCAGTACGGAAGTCTCCTAAACAATCTCGTTTCAGCTTGGCTTTCGTTCCTTGCGGACCCAAGCCACTTATATTTGAATCTTTGGCACTCCCACCAGAGGGGGGAGTGGATGCTTTAACTGTTTCTTCTATAATATGAATTTGCTTAGTTACAAGGGCAGTTATATAAAGGTTCACCAATGATCGTAAGAGATTGTACACGGGTAAGGTTTTGCAAATTTGACTCGTACATAGGTGCACATCACACTATGACATACATGCAAATGTCTTACATGTTCATCCCTACACCTTTAATTTTCACTCTATATTTGGTGACATTTGGAGATATAGAAGGGATGGCCGGCTTATAAGCAACGGTGAAGCCGCTGATTATTCCTCCGTCATCCTTCTACACCCGCCTTTTAAAATTTACAATAAATACAAAGGAAAGCGGAATTAAGAACAGATTAAAATACTATATGAGAGAGGGTAAAGAACTACAATATGAGTAAATAATACACCTTAACAAATTTTTAATTTGTTCTCTTAATAATTATCATAAGATCTTCTATACTCTTTTCTTTCTCAAGAGGCATCTTTTATTGTCTCTCATTCTACTTTTCTTTTTCATTTATTATTTCTATTTCCTTTTCCTAGTGGGGAAGCAACAAGGCTATAAAATATTTCCACATTTCTGAGTTTTTCCACTACTACTTTATCTCCTTTGATTAGATGAGAATTGTTATTTGTTATTTTTACCACATGATAGGTCCACTATATTTAGCCTTAAGCTTACCAACATTATATTGATGATTTCTTGCTAATAAATATTTTGCATATTTCAAATTTCTAGGCAGGAAGATATTCCTATTCCGTAGATTGGTTCTTTTTGCAAGTGGTTTAGCTATCAGTCCAGCGAGTTTTTCTATGTAATTATCATAAGTCATGGGTCTATCTGGCACTTCCGTATTTAGTAAACCGCCAGGTATATTCACATTTTGCCCATATAAAATCTTACTGGGGCTTATGCCGCTTTCTGAGATAGGAGCCTGACGAATAGCGAAGAGCATGAAGGAGAGGACGTCAAAATATTGTTGATTCTTCATCTCCGGTTCGATTAGCATGGCTATAATACAACTTAATAGGGTTTTATGATAAGACTCCACTTTTCCGTTCGACTGGGGTTATACCTTGCTGTGGTGGTGTGTGAGGTGCATAGTAGCCGACACACACTCTCAAATAAAAAAAAGGTGAAATTCGCTCCTTAATCTGTGACCAATTAGTCAGGCACTCCTGTATGGGGGAAAATCTCGTTGACTAATAATGCCCATATGAGAATACCTATCAATAAAGGTGAACAGGTACTTATAACCATTACAAGGAATCATTTTCACTATATCTGCATTCATTGTCTGGAATTTGTAACTGACTTTGCGGTATTTACCATAAATTGGGTTTATTTTCTACCCACCTTGCTTACTTGACATTGAGGACAGGTTTTTACAATATTTTTCACCCTTTTATGCATGCTTTTGCAGTAAGACACCGAGTTATTCCTAAATGACCTTGGAGGTGAGTCATTCTTATTACTTCTTATTACTTTCTTCAGGTAACACTATTCTTGCATAATTTAACGATATATCGACATATAGTTGTATCTCTTTCTTCTAGTACCAAAAAGTGTGCTTTTTAACACTAAGTGAACTCTTGTCTTTATCTACTAGTAATGTTTGTATATATTTATCTGTTTGTTGTTTATCGCTAATGTATTTGTAATTTATTTCTTTATGAAATCTTTCTATAATTTCAACATGCGCTTTACTGACTAAATTGACGGTTTTTATCTCCATGAAATCTTCATTTCTTTTACACACAGCTTCGTTGTTTGCATTTAGTGTTTTCCATTTTTCTAATAAATCGCTTTCTAAAGCTATCCGCTCATCCACTTGAATATTTTGTTTATCAAAATCTACACTTTTCCCACGCTTAGAATGTGAAGTATATGT
>JABUQX010028645.1:22500-25000 GCA_015478945.1 Trachelipus rathkii | reverse complement strand
GATCACAGTTAATTAAATTTTATACTAGCCGCGGCAAATTTTTCCATCCAGTTTCAAGAATTTGAACATGGTTGTAGCTTCCATATAAGCTAAAGTTTTACGATGATTCTTTATGTAAATAGTCGGTGAATAGGACCATAGTTCATATACAGATAACCATTATCCAAGTAGCGGGTTTGTGACATGAATTCCCTGTAGATATTGAGCCGTCAAAATTAATTGATTTTAATGTCTAAAAAAACAGAAGACCTAGCATTCTTAGGGGCTTAAGGGGCTTAGCAACCAAATGCCCTGTGGCAGCTATGTCAATTCTATTGTTGATGAGCTGATGTATATGATCTATGTTCTACCTAGCAGGACCCCCAAGCCACTTATATTTGAGTCTTTGGCACTCCACCAGAGGGGAAGTATGGTCTTTAACTTCATTTTTCTTTCTCCATAACAGGTAGCTGTTACAAGAGTAGTTATATATAAAGGTTCACCAATGATCAGTAAGAGATTGTGGCACACAGGAAGTGAGTTTTGCAAGTTTGCCTCATTACCATAGGTGCGTCTGCACTGGCACATGCAAATTTCTTCCGTCCCTACCCCTTTGGTGCATACCTGTGCTCACCTCTCCTGCCTCCACTGCCACTATATATATGCTCCCTCTCTCTCTCTCTGTACTTATACTTACCATGCCATACCATCCTATGCTGTACTCTCATACCATATACCATGCCTTCATCGCCTTATTAACATGTATATGTATATTATCTTATATTATTATTTATATTACCCTTATATTATATTGTATACCTTCTTCATATATGCTATATACCACCTTTCACATATGTAACCTTATACCCACTTCTTTATATTATATTATACCCATTGTATTCCATTTATCCTTATACCATTTAAAAATATTATTTATTATTGTATTGAGATATTGGTATTTATATCATTTATATTATATTATATTATAATATTAATAATATTATATTATATATATGTCATATTATCCATATATGTCCTTATTATGTATATCTATCTTATATTATCATATCTTATATCTTATATTATTATATTATTCTAAACCTTACCACATTTATAATATTACCTTACATATCCCATATATATATATCTTATATATATATATATATCTCATATATATATATATATATATATATATATATATATGTATATAATATATATCATATATATATATATATATATATATATCTATATATCTGTATATGTGTATATAAGCATTTATATATATAATAATAATTATTTTATATATATATATATATATAAATAATAATAATATCATCTCTATAATATAAGATATATATATATATATAATATGTAATATATCTATCTATATATATATATATGTATATAATAACTTTTTATATATATACATTTACAGTAATATATATATAATAATATAATATAATATATATATATATAATAATATTAATAATAATAATAGTATATAATATATATAATAATGATATATAATATAATATAATATATAATATGTATAATAATATATAATATAATATAATATATATAATATAATAATAATATATATACAATAATAATAAATAATAATAATATATTAATAATAATAATAATAATAATAATAATATATGTAATATAATATTTTATAATAAATAATGTATCATATATATATACTAATATGTAATATTAATAATATGTAATAATAATAATATGTATGTATATATATCATATATAACATATATATAATAATATATATATACTTCTTCTTATATGCTTTTTAATATCCTTTAACTTTACCATATATATATATATATACTTATATATATATATAACATATATATATATATATATATATATTAAAGTGGAAGGACCAAATATTAATTTTTTTCCAAACATAATAGTGCGGAAAAGTTGCCTTTGATACCATGTATGCTTTACCCCTTAAAATTTGGGAGATGCTTTTTGACAATTATTACCAGTGCTAACAGTTTTACCCGATTGTAATATTGGTTTGAAAAGAAAATAACTAACTTATCTGAAAACTTTTATTGTTTTTTTTTTAAATATTCTAATTTAATCGTTCTATTTATGTGATCACTAAATATTTATGGTATCTAACGCTGAAAATTTTAGATCAAAGCAACCTAAGGCCAAACTTGTTCTGTTGCTACACTTGATTTCCATTTATAATTCTTTAATGTTTTCATAATGCACGAAACACTTTTAACCCCCACCACTGTTTCACTTTCTGATATATAACTAATGTTTTCAAACTTTGTTTCACATTTATCATCATTGTGAATCAGGCATTAAATATCAGGTAGAAATGATGTTCATTATTTAATTTGTTCCATTTGATTTAGTAATCTTTTAAGATGATCAGCTAGACGAATCTTTAAAGAATTAATATCAATTCTACGCCGTCAACTTCAGCAGTTTTAAAGGCTAAAAAACTAAGTTGTATTGTTTTTGGTGCCTCAAGACTGCTTAA
>JABUQX010028645.1:0-17500 GCA_015478945.1 Trachelipus rathkii | reverse complement strand
ATAAAAGCGAGTAGAATGAAGTAAAAATATAGAGAAGAAGAAAATTTAAACTGAAACAGCAAACTCGAGAAGAAGAAGAAATAAATGATAGAAATGACGATACGATATTGTTGACTGATGAAACGTAAATAAAACTAATGTTGACCAGCAAACGTGGCAGTTATATGAAGCATCAAACTATGATGATAATAGCATAACTCTACAGTGATAATACGTAAAAGTTCTTTGTGTATATAGAATTTCAAGGGTTGGATTATATAGTTTCATAAATCAGTTGTTATCATATATGGTTGGGTTTATTTTCACGATAATCTTGCAGAAAGCTCAGTTACTTCTGGAAGAAGACATATTTGGTATTTACATTTCCCGACGCGTTTCCGTCTCTAAACTACGAGACATCTTCAGAGGGATTAATTCTTGGCAGGCGAATGAGTCTTAGGAGTAATACGCAATAAATTTGAATCAAATGATATTGGTCAACAGATAATACATTAAATTTTATGTTAATGTATGGCTTATGTTTTGATGTAAAGAAGGCCTCGCAATTTTAAGTTTCTGGACTTCATGATCATTATATGTGGCAGTGTTTAAATATTCACTATGGTTGGGTTTAACCATGTGCCGTTTTAGTATTCAAAAGATTTTGCCACCTGGGACTACTTTTTAGCGATGTTGATATGCCCTGTGCGACAATCGATTCGTCGTGCAACAGTATATAATGGCATTGGTCGGCTCAGGGCGTTAAATTGGTATTTTTACAACGTGATGGTTGTCGGTCAAGCATCTGCCCACATGCTAAGAGATGACAGTACGTTGTTTGGATTTATGGTATGAATCATTTTATTTTTGAGGTGTCTTTAGTTTTGGGGTTCAAAATATTACGAAGGCGCTTCTCCTTTATTAGAGTCTATAGCATTACCAGTTTTGAAAGAAGAAATTTATGGTACCTGATTATTTTTACTTTCTTTATTAAAGCTAATTTTGTAATGGTTTTACAAACTAATTAAATTTCAATTTGAATATTGTGAGTAATACAGTTAATTAATTTTACTTAATGCGGCTTAGAATTTCTTCAATAAAGTTTCAAAGGTGAAGAACATGGATTTACATGCTCTGTAACTAAGGTTTTACGATAATTCTTTAGCAAAATAGTCGTTGAATAGGACCCATAGTTCATATACAAACCAGACCATTATCAGTGGGTTTGACATGAATACCTGTAGATATTGAGCCGTCAGGGAATTAATATTGATTTTAATGTCTAAAAACCGATAGCATTATTAACCTAAGATTAAAGATGTATAAAGTTTTAAAAACATAAAATTCCTCTTGAATCCTATTGATGAACTGATGTATATGATCTATGTTCCTAAAGATAGTATGAGGGTGTGATGCATATCTTGCAAATACAGAGGTTAAAGATTGTTTGTTTGAGAAGGATTTTGTTTTCAGAGCTGCTAAAAAAAATGATAGTGGCCGAGTTAACCGAAGTCGCTATAAATAAAGGTCTGGCTGAAAGATAAGTATAATGAACAAATCTGATTATGAAAAGAATTCAAACTACCGCTTAATGATACAGCCGAGTTGAAACCGAAGTCTGATATAATTAAAAAAGACAGATGAAACCAACAAAAAAAGAACAACTAAAATAAAAAACAAAGAAAACCTGACAAAATTAAAGAACTGGATTTTATAATTTTAGCTGGGACATATATGTATGGTTATGCCTAAAATACTGCCGAAGCATGATCCACAGCTTTGAGGACCTGTAATATCTATTGCCGGAACCTGAGTTTACACAGGAAATTACACAATATCTGAACGCAGCATTGTCAATACCATATCTTAATAACTGCTCAGGTTCGAAAATCAAATAATGTGAAACGTTATGCAAATTATCAAACTTAAAACTTGAAGACACTAATATATATGCCTCTCTTGATGTAGAGTCTTTGTTCACAAATATATCAGTTTTTGAAGCGATTGACATAATAATTAACGAAGTATATCACTCAAATATTCCCCACCAGAAATATCAGGAGCTTAATATGAGAGACCTTTTACCAATTTGTTGTACCCCAAACACCGTTTAAATTTAAAGAAAACATATATCTGACGATGGGTAGGCGATGGGCTCACCATAACGGACCTACATTGCAGAATACCATATATTCCCGTCACAAAAATAAAAATCTTCGTGAAACTCTTAACTGTAACCCATTTTTACACTTAAAGACATGTAAGGCGACTCTTATCTTTAAGGAACGAATCTGTATACATCGGGTTAATCAATGGAATTCAAGATTTGTAGCGCTTAAGAATTTTACATACGAAACTTGGGTTAATAATGCTATCTGTTTTTTAGACATTAAATCAATATTGGTACACGACGGCTCAATATCTACAGGCATACATGTCAAACTTACTGATAATGGTCTGTATATGAACTATGGGTTCATTCACCGACTATTTACAAAAAATCTATCAGTAAAGCTTTAGTTTACAGAGCATACAACCTATGTTTAACTTGGAAAACTTTTGATGAAGAAATTTGCCGCATTAAGTAAATTTAATTAACTGTGATCATCCACACTATTCAGTTGAAAATTTAATTAATAAAACCATTACAAAATTATTTGTAAAAGAAGTAAAAATAATCAGGAAAATTCGATAAATTTCTTCTTCAAAACTTTATTCTATAGACTTCAATAAAGAAGAGAAGGCCGCTGTGTTTTTTAATTCTCACCTCAAAACTAAAAGACACCTCAAAAATTAAAAGTCAGACTATACCTAAATCCAAACAACTGTCTCTTCCTTTGCACAAAGTGCTTTGACAAACAGCCTCACGTTGTGTACAATTTGCTGCCAGGTCAGACTGTACGTCGACATATATTGGTTGCGACGAATCGATTATCGGACGGGGCACTATCAACATCGCTACAGTCAGCAAATCTTTGGTGTTTAAAACGTGCGCTAATTGATAACTATTAGCAATATTTAAACACTTCACAATATTATACGGATCGAGTGAAGTCTTCTACATCAAAACACGCAGGCCAGACATTAACATAAAATTTAATGTATTATCTATTAGTTAGACTAAATATCATTTGATTTAATTATTATATATTTAATTTAAGACTCATTCGCTCACAAGAATTTAATAAACCTCTGAAGATGTCTCAAGTTTTGAGAAACGCGTCAGGAAATGTAAATAAATATATCTTCTTCTTCTCATATAAATTACTTTATTGTTTTCAAGATTTATTTTAAGAAATTAAACTATGGACAGAAATAACTATTTAAAAACTTGGAAATAAAATCAAAAAACTTTTATAATAATAATAATAATAATAATAATAATAATAATAATAATAATAATAATAATAATAATAATAATATGTAAAGGTGGATGCGCGCTCTCGCGCGCTGACGTAATCATACAATAAGCATCTAAGTATAATAATAGAAATAATAATTTAATAATAATAATAATAATAATAATAATAATAATAATAATAATAATAATAATAATAATAATAATAATAATAATAATAATAATAATAATAATAATAATAATAATAAACAATAATAATTTTAATAATAATAATAATAATATGCAATAATAATAATAATAATAATAATAATAATAATAATAATAATAATAATAATAATAATCGTAATTTCGTACTTTAAATAACCCACGATAATAAAAATATGTATTTTATTAAAACGGCCTTCGAGTTAAAGGAAATGACGAAAATGTTTTTTTTTTTTTTTTTTTCTTACTGATGGTATGTGTTTAATTGTTTTCTTTTATAAATTTGTTAAATTAATTTTTAAATTGATATTTTCACTTATTTATTTTAAATTAAAGCTAATTAAATGAAAATATTCGCTACTCAGATATAAATTAAAAATCTTTTGAAATCAATAAATGATTATTCCATATTTGATCTATATTTTGTTTGTGTTATAAGATATCACACACTGTTTTGTTTTATATTTTGATGGGTAGAATTATTCACGATGTTTTGTCTAATTTCATTTCTAACAGTAATTATTGTATTTAACTCTAATTTAGAGGGGGCAGGGTGGATCCTCGCCAGTGAACTCACCATAATCTACTTAAACTTTCAATTGATATTTTCACTTTATCGCAATGCAGGTGACCTAAGCTCGAATGAAATGTAATAGCCTTAAAATAGGCAGTTGAACTTTGGGTTTTGTAACAATTCATTACCAATAATTGACTTCTGTGATAGCGGGTTCCAACTTACTTCCTTTTTTCCAAGAAAATGTTTATAAAAAAATAAATAAATAAAAATAAGAATTAATATAAATAATGTAAGGCAAACAAAATAATGGTGATCAATCGGTATAGCAGTATTAGAGAACTACAAAACTATATAGGTCTGAGATTAAATATCTTAAGTAGTTAGTTTTCTACTTCAAAAGTGAATAGAAATAGGCAAGTTCTTCTTGGAAACATGTATTTAAACTTGCTTAAAAATTGCAATACTGCAAGACATTACAGAGTTCGATTATTAAAAGATAATAAACAAACTAACTTCCTTAATGTAAGGAGATTCAATATGGATATATGAGTAATCTCTGCTCAATAAGAACTGGAAAATCAGAAAGAAAAGTTTTATATAGGATAGTGATGGAGTGCACGCTAGGATAGCGATAGAGATTCATTCTGTTGTCATAATAAAAATCTAATAAAAAATGGAAATGGGAAATGATGAATCAAACGTCCTCTCAATTAAACAATGAAATATACTACTAATGTGCTAAGAATAGCTTATGCATTGCAATATTTACCTAAGGGCAAAACAACTAATCGTAGGTACATTATCTCACAATGGATACTGTCAGGGTATCAAATTACGACCTTGTCTTCTTTCACTACTAAAACTTACTTACATTCCATTGGCCAGGCCCCACAGACAATTTGCTCAATAATACTCTGGATGTTTACGTCTTGAATCTAATAAAACTTCGATCTCCAACTGATAGGTCTCTTGCCTGTGGGAACACTTCAATATTATAAGAAAAATGACCTACCAAATCCTGCAACGAAGATCTCTGGATTACTAAATTTGACGACGGGTCCTTTTCGTACCCGAAACCGGAACTGAAGGGCAGTATTTGCTGTTAAATAATATACCAAGAATTCTCTCCAATACTCTATACATATATCTCAAATTGACCTCTATATTAAGCAATAAATCTTTCAATAATTACTTGAATATTAAATGAAATCAATAAATGGAACAATGGGCGGAATCAAGAGACAGTCCAATAAATATTTAAATAATTTTATTAAAAAAAAAAAAGAAAATGGGTTTTCTGCTTCCTTAGACAATTTAATAAACGACCATGTACATCAAACAATATACAAATACATATAAATATGGATTTGTATACATATCAATGTATATGACGATTGCAGTAATATCTTTAAGACAAAAATACTAAGTTAAAATGTTATATATCTCGGAGTATATATTAGTATATTTAATATAAGAATTTATACACGAAGATATAAACATTGGTAATGCTCTATGGCATGCATTAAACTTACAATTTATATATATTCGCGAACATATATATATATATATATATATATATATATATATATATATATATATATAAACATAAGAGAGCATGTTTCAATCTATAGGTCTCAGTGTCTTAATCAGGAAGAATAAAACGAGTTTGTACAATATTTAGATTTGAGTCGTTAGTGCAGCTAGTCTCAGGATTGAATGAAAAAACATAAGCATAATGCAAAAACAACGTTTTATCGCTACAGGGAAAAAGATCTTTCACAAAACTTTGAAATTTATAATAAATTAATTTACTGCCATTGTGTATCTGATTTGTTAAATGCAATGCGTGAGATCGTATGACTAAAATTAGTTCCGCTTGTTTGCGAAATAATTACTCCACAGTTAAATTTTATATTTAAAATATAAAGTTTAATCATGGGGACACTTTTATAAATATGAAATACCAAACAAATATTTAAAAAACAAAATAAAATATATCATGAAATAAATTAGATTTATATTTATTATATAAATAATAGATATAAATACAATTTATTATGAATTACCTCAATGCAAAATATCAACACAAGTACCTGAGAGGCTGACGGAGTGTATAAAATAAGCTTTCTGCAGTTCATATAAAACAGACACAAAAGCACACTTGAGCGTATCACCACAAGATATTGCAAGCACAATTATATTACATTAAACATACCATCCAGGTTAGGTTATGGTAATAAAATAACGAAAATAAGAACATTTAAATAAATTAAATATTTTACACTTCGATATTAGCACAGAAGAAGAATAAATAAATAAATAAATGGAACACTTAATTAACGTATAATCACAGAAAACAACATTTAGCAACTTAACACTTCTTAGTGTAAAATTGATCGAGACAAATTACAACTGCGAGAACTACCAACCACAACGCATATCGCCTTCAAGCAAAAATATCAGGAGAGTCCCGAAAAAGTGACTTACATCGCTATAAACGTAAAAGATGGTAAACTAGACTACCAGATTGACCACTAAGAAAACAGTGAAAATAGAACAAAGAAAGAAGTATATAGTAATGACCTGAAATCAGAAGAAATATATATACGCAAGCACAGTAGATGGGGAGGGGTTTATATCCCTACAACGAGAGAAGAAATCGAAGCAATATAAGAATCTCAGAGATCTCTTGAGAGGATCTTAGGCTCCACACCTTCTTTGCAGATTAAATAAGGCTTAAAGTATTTCCATTTTCTATTTTAAAATGTTATTTCTGTTTGTATATATATATATGTACTTATATATATACATATATATCATAACATATATATATATATAATATATATAACATATATATATTTTATATATATATATATATATATATATAAACAATATATATATATATATATATGTATATATATATATATATATATATATATATTCTCTATATCTTTCTATATATATATGCACCTCATATATATACTATGCTCTCTGCCTCTTTCTTCTATATACATTGTGGACAATATATGTATTATTAACCGCTTTTTATATATACTCATATATATACTTGTATATTTTATATATATATATTTTTATATATATATATAATATATATATATATATATATATATAACATATATAACTTATATAACTAACTCTATATATATACTTACACGATCATATACCGCATATATATACTACTATACATATGCATATATATATATAACCTTTCTTATATATAACCATACGCGCATATATATATACCTTAACAGCCAGCAACTATAGTAGCCTTTCTTGCTGCCAATATATATCTTACTCTTAAAAGAAGTTTAGCTTTGCTCTCTCTCTCCTTATAACATATTTATACAAAGATAATGAAGTAAAATATATATAATACATAGGCTTTCACGTATTGCGTTGTTGGCAAAAATCATATTAAAGATCTTGTGATCCAAAAGTGACGCTTTCAACCGCTGATATTTACATGATTCTTAACAAGCACACAATTACATTAATTAAAGAAAATAATACTTTATATATATAGCAGCAACAACAACAGCACCTATATATATATATACCTTTATATATCCATAGCATATATACATATATATATGCTGACTATCTATATATCTCATATATATATAACATATACTGCATATATATATATGAGCCCTTTTCTGTTTTACAATGGTCAGTTTTAGATTTTTGGTTTTTAATATGTGTGCTACTATAGGCTACAACAATGAATTTCAGTGGTAACGGATGTTTAAAAAGTTTGAAGTATTTTTAAATATTATTTTAAAGTTACATTTTGTTAAATATTGTTTAAAAATGAAATATCTCGAAAAATACGACACTTACAGAAAAACCAATTACATATTGGAATCAGCGTATAAACTTATTACATAAATGTAAAAAAAAAAAAAGTATTTTTCATAAAAAATTAATATCTCAAAAGAAATACATGACTTTTCAAGGAAAACCATTACATGAATGGCGTATAAAAGAGCTTATTTTGCAAATATGTCAAAAATAATAATAAAAAAATAAAGGACACACAAAAAAAAAAATTTTAGAGATGAAATAGCGCGAAGGATCAAGAGGGGACGTTTCCACTTACCCGTAGAGGGGCGGAGGAACTAGGCACTTGGTGTCCAAGAGCGGAGACCCTCCCCGGAGGAGGGAAATAGTCCTACCCTGTCGTTTCCCAGGAGGCCGAGAGACCCAACTCTCCTGCCATCTTTGCGGTTTACCTTAGGGTATCTAACAACACAATTAAAAAAATAAATAAAAATAGGGATTACACGGATCACGGCAAAGGCATGTAACTGATTCTTTTTATTTTTTAATGTGTCCGTTACCACTGAAATATGCGATGTAAGAGTTTCTGCATGGAACTGGAGCGAGTCGAACATGGAGCAAAAAAAAAATTCAAAATTGACCATTAATATTGTGGAGACAGAGATGTAGTCAGAGAGCAAATATATCTAATATACATATAACATATATATATATAAATATATATATATATATATATATATATATATATATATCTTCTATATATATTACATATATATATATATATATATATATATTTCGCTTATATGGAAGACTATGTTATTCCCAGACTGATCTGTTACGCTGCATAAAGAAAGGGAGGGGTGCAAACAAAAGCGGGAATGCTGACGCGAAACTAAAATTACCAAATTATGCGTCATCGCATTACGAATACTTATATTAGTTTAAAATTGAAGAAACATTTTTAGTTAAATAAGCGTTTATAAATCTAAGGAGAATATTTTCAATGTTGCTTCATATAGTGTTATCGCAGAGGAAAATCGCTTTCTTTCAGCATTTAATCTTCTTGATAAACTACCGAAAACAGATCAGTTGTGAAGCTGTGGCGGTTCATAATGCTGGGAAACACAAAGAAAGTGAATACTGTCTTCTTGTAGAATGTTTGCCATATTAGTGGAAAATGCTATAAGCAAATTGTAAAGAAATGTTAACGAAAAATCAGACCAGCAACCACGGACCATATTCAATGTAAGAACTGTACTAGTGAAAATGATCGTGATTTTAGAGAAACTCCTTATCAATTAATAAATTTACATTTGTGCTCTTTGCTAGGAAACAGTAAATTGAGGGAGGCCTTTTGCTGGGAGTCTATATTCCTTCTTTGAGGAACACAAGACAATGTGCTAGCTTAATGATATGAGTGGAATATAGATTGAAGGAGGCTCAGTATTTGATGTATAAAGATTAGGTAAATGAATGTTTCGTTAAAAAAAATTTTTTAAACCTTTAGTAAGTAAGTTTGGGTTTGTTTGGCTTGGTATTTCTCTAAATTAGTAGATCTTTGCAGCTTTATCTGACTGCATCAAACTGTAAATCGTCAAATAGTCTACCAATTAACTTCAAAACTATGTTGATCCAATTTCAGATATACATGCTTAAGAAATTTTATTACGGCTTGACCTGCGATCTGGTCAGATGCAAAGGGATCTTATAAAAGAAATAGAATTAAGTTTTAATTATTGCGTTCTCATCTTGATTATTACTGTTTCCTCAAAATAAATACCAAGAGACTGATTTTTAAAGTAATGTTTAAGCTTTCTACAGAAAATAATTTGGTTTTCCATTAGGTTTTAAACACCGAAACACCTTTTTTTAAGCTAAATTTTAGTTCCTTTCAATTAAAATTTGTTCTTTCTATAATTCTTTTTAAACCCGAAGATTTGAAATCGTCTTAAATATTCTAACCTTATTTCTGACTGTGAAAATGTTTCCCGTAACAAGCGCTTCATTGATCTTATTTCCATTCTTTCAGATTCATGGTTCTCCACTCTTAGGAAATTTTGCTCTAGCACTAGAAATAAGGTTTTCGATAGGGTCTGGTAAAAAGCCCTGCTTTTTTAATTTTCATCTTGTGGAAACTATTTCCCACCTTTATGTTATTTCTGATTTTATTTCTGACTACTCTGCAGCAGCTGTGGTAAACAGCTACAGCTCACCTTACAAATATATCAACGAGAAAATCCAATGGCTTTATTTTATTCCCAGTTCTGTTTCACTATTAATTTATGATCTATTTGTACCATTAAGAAGTATTACATGCGATAATGATTCGAACATTCATTACTCTTTTCAGTTTTAAAGACCACCCCCCAACAGTCAAGATTTGAAGCTATAACGTTGGGTTTGGAAATATGAAATTTTGTCTTTGTTTCCAAGTGTTTTAAATTTATTGGCATATATATACATATATCATTCTTAATAATACTACTGTATATATATCATATATCCTTTAAACCATTTTCCCTATTTATGAGGATATATATATATTACTATATATATTATACTCTTTTACTCTATATATATCTCTATATATATATATATATATATATATATATGTTAAATATTGTTAAATTTCTTACTTTCCCTTGAAGGCGCAGGTAGTGGGGCTCCGCTGGCCTCTCTCATTCACTTCCTCCTCATCTCTACACTGCCCTCCTCCACCCCACTCTATCTCTCACCAACACCTAACCTCTTCCTCCCTCATCCCTCCCTCCTCCAACATCTCCTTTATTCCATCCTATTCTTTTTGGTCTCCCACCTTCCTCTCTCTTCTATCCCTCCGCCTCCCAAACTCTCCTAACCCCTCTCTGTTCCTCCATTCTCGCTAGATGCCCATACCATCTTAACATTCCCTTCTCGGCTCTTCTCACCAAACCATTCTTTCAATGCATCCCTACCACCCTATTCCTAATCTCTCCTTCTGCTAACCCACAAACCGCTCTCAACCCCTTCAACTTCTTCCTGGACCTGGCATTCAACCCCACGTTTCACACCCATACAACACCGGTCAAATTTTTTCAAACACACTTATCTTAACTTTCTGTGATACACTCCCCCTTTCCATAATTCTCTCAGACCACTCAAAGACCTCATTCCTTCACCTCCCTTCTCCTACTCTATGTTCTGTCTCCTCCTTCATCCTCCCCACTTACCCAAATCCAGCCCTAAATATCTAAAAATCTTTTCTTCTTCCAATACCCCCTACTCTAACCTCTGACCCCTCCCCTCCTCTTGCCTCCTCCTCAAACACTAACACTTTGCCTCTTATAGTTTATTTTAGCCCCCTTTTGTCACATTCTCTCAAGCTACTCACCAAATATAGCCCTTCCGCTATTCGCCACAGAGACAGTATCAGTCCGCAAACAGTGTGTGTTCGCCCTTCATCATTCCCATCAGGGCATATTCGCCCACTGCAAAGCACTCTCCATGAACAATTGAATAACCACGGCGACATTACACACCTCTGCCTAATCACTCTCACCACCCCCAAACATCTCTTTCTCCCCTCACTCTCACCACATTCTACTATTCAAAGGCCCCTAATACCTTTACTGTTTACTCCATTTTCCTCCCTTCCTCACAATTTCCTATTGCTCTCTATCATATGCTTTCTTCTAAATCTAAAACACCCTTATACTTTCCCTTTCCATCTCTATGCTTTTCTCTGACATCTTTAGTTGTAAACACTTAAGATTTTTACTCTCTTCCTCTAAATCCTCCTTATTAACTTCCCCCATTCTCCCCTCCGTTAAACCTCTCCCTCTCTCGTATTCTCCCTTACACTTTCCCTACCACTTAAGACATGCTTGCCTCTATAATTACACATTCCATCCTATCACTTTCCTGCAGAGGCAAACAACCATCTCCCAATCACAATTTTCTCACTCCACCAAACATATATTGTATAACCTATACAGCCATTCACTCACTACCTCACTTTATGACATTTTCAATTCTGCAAAAATCAGGACCACTTTACAGGACTCCTTTTTTCCTTTGTTACAAAATTTTCAATAATTTATATTCCATTTGTATTTCATCTCCATCCTCAGTTCATTTCCCCATCTACCTCAAATTATTGCCATACACACCACCTGGAACTCAATGATACACTTTTCAAGGTAACACCTACCTCAACCTGCCCTTTCTTCATCTATACAATCAGCACTCCCAAATCTGCCTCACTTGATACTCCCCCATTTCTTATTTATTCATTTTTTGTTGTTTTCTATTACGAACATCTTATACGGTTCAGAAATTTTCTGGAAATTACTTTTCTACACTTGTTATCTTTTGCTCTCTGTTCCAAGTCTCTCACCACTCCCTCTTTGGCTTCCACTCTAACCCTTTCATTTCATAAACATAACCTGCTTACCGACTACCCCCATGGCTCACTTGAACACTTTCTACTTTATATCTATCAGAACATGATTCAACTCCACTTTCCTTTTCTGCTTGCACCACCCTTTTATACATGCCACACAACATATTTCACATACTGCCTCTTTTGATCTATAGTACACTCCCCCTCCACCTCCCCAATTCCTGTCCCTCTCACGTCATCCACCTATCCTCCATACCTCACCTAAACTCCCTCTTACACACTTTCTCCTCCAATTTTCCACCTTTATCACTTTCACCACTCCCTATCTTTCGCACCTAACCGTCACCTCTCTACTCCACACGCCATCTAAGCCACCGCAAATGGTGATCCGATATCTCCCTCCACCTCTAAATAAACATCTAGTGTCTGCCTCTATCCTTCCCATTACGCGAAAGTCTGGTATCTCCCCCCCGTTATCTCATTCTTCCATGTATACTTATGATTTCACTTTTGAACTAATTGTTTGCACTATCATTCTTTCTTTCTTTGTTTCAACAGACCTCCACATTAGCGTTTCTGCCTACCCCAAAATGGTTACTACTGTGTTCTTACTTCCTTCCACTCTGTGCATTTCAAATCTCCCAATAGACAATTTTTGTCGTTTATCCCACAGAGCTTTTCCCCGGCCATGCACTCAGCTCGCTCCAAGTCTTTCTCTCTTCTCCTCTCCTCAACTTAATTCACTGGTTGTGTAACATCTCAAGGAAACCCACATTTCCCCAAATTTCACTTTTGCCATTATCCTCACTGACTACACAACGCCATGTCCTCGCTCATAACTATTCCACCTACACCTCACTTTATAACCTCTCGTTAACCTGATATGTACCACTTGTGATGCCGAAAGTCATGCCCTCTCTTTTCCTTCAGCTTGGTTTCAGTTATGCAGCACATCCAGCTTCTTAAACATTACTTACTTCACTCCACTCTTCAAATCCTCCTCTTGCCCTCATAGGTTTCTTACATCCCACCCTACAATTACCTCTCTCTCCCCATCTTCACACTTCTTTACATTACTATAGGCTGCTTTATGGGACTCCCACCTGGGCACCTCCCAGCTTTTCAGGAATACACACCTTCACCCCAGCTCTTTTTAAAGTGATTACTTAATATATAACAAATATATGTAGGTTAAAATGATAATATAAAGGATAATATAAAAGGATAATATAAAAGGTTAAAACCTACCGCCCTCCTCTCACACTCACCACTGCCACTCATAACATTTCTCTTAAAAATTTTAGTTAAAACTTTGTTATTTTATGTTTATTGAAATTATTTAAATTCTTTTTAAAAAAAAATGTATATATATATATTTACATTGAAACATTAAAACAACTAAAATAATGAATACGAGATTCTGTTTTACAGAAATAAACCTGTAGTTTATATAATATAAATAAAGGTTAAAAATGACAAGAACGAAGCCAAAATAAAAATAAAAATAAAAGGTTAAAAGCCTCTTTATCAATTTATATTTAATCCTACACTTTTTTTCTTTTTGTCTCTAACTTATAGTTTTAAATTTTAAATATTGATGGCTGTATATTGCTAGTCGATGGAATGAACCCCACTTTGCTTCCATTTGAAGTAGTTTTACGGCAATTTGCCCAGTTAATATAAAGCACAGGCCTTTTCAATTGGCATTTATTTGGTATGTAATGTGTCAGTTAACCTTTAATCTTTTTAATCCCCTGATGTAAATGAGGGAACTTCTTATAGAAGGTTTGTACTATAATAGTTAGTGTCTTTTTAAGTTTTTAAATCTTGATGGCTGCATATTACTGCGATGTGATGGAATGTAGAACTAACAACTCAAATTTGAATCGGTTTGCATGTGAGAATTTTAACCAATTAATCATGGCGCAATTTTTCAATTGTATTTATTTGGTGGCAGATCTTCAATGAATCACAGTTCAGCCTTTAATCACTTTATTGGTAGAAAGAGACAAGTTGCCAAATCATAAGTCTCATACGGATTTTAAAACTATAAATAAACAAAGCGTAAAGTGTAAGGACTGCACACCTTTTAAAGGTTTCGAAAAAAGGTTATAACTTTTACGCCACCATATTAACGTTTTTATTAACACTTAGATCTGTCGATATTAGATACTATGTATCTTGTGATAATAAGCCCAGTCTTATATAACTGCACTATTTCAAACTCATCAATAGATAAGTATATGTATATATATATAGTATATATATTATAATAATAATAATAATATATATATATATATATTATATATATATATATATATATATATACATATATATATATATTCAAATTCATAAATATATATATGAAATATGTATATAATATATACATACATATATATATATACTTTAACTCATGTATATAATATATATATATAACAATAACCAATAATATATCTAATATAATATATCTTTTTCACTATGTATATAATAATATATATATATGGAATATCTGTATATATAATAATCAACTTTTTCTTTAAATTTTTTATTCACATTTTGAAGAATTATATCTATACAATGATACACAGCTTGATTTTTAGAAGTGCTTTTTTATATTTTTACTATTTTTATTATCTTATATATACCATATATATATATATACACCACCACATACACTATATATACTATATATATATATATATATATATATATTTTTATATATGCTTTAGCTATATATATATATACAGGGTAGGAGATAATACCCGGTCCGGTGCTGGTTCCGGCCGGGATCGGAACTTTCGGAACCTTGAAAAAGTTCCGGCCGGAAGTTTGGCCGGAACCGGAGCTTTTCGACTTCAGCTACACCTTACATAAGCTGGAACTGCAGAAACCCGACCACCCAGGCCGAGGGCGGGCACACAGGCTTTACATCGTTCCAGAGCCCGTTGCGCACTTCTACGTCGCGTAAACGTCACAGTCATTGTTAAATCCTCAATTTCGAGAATTAATAAACGGGCGGGGCTGCGCGGAAGAATACTTTGTTTACAAACAAATTTCTTTACAAAAACATGTGTCGGAAATGGCTTTGCCGAGAATTTTTAATATTTTAGTTAACTTTATATTAAAGGGAAACTAATATCTATGTATCATTTCATAAATAGATTAATATAGTATAGGTATTACCTTACGTTTACCAGCTGATCAGTGGGGCGCGGCCGTTTCAGGTACTAAAATTTCACACATTTCTCTGATTGGTTGTAATTTTTCCATTCAAGCCATTTCCAGTCACACGATTTTGCACAACACTCGGAGCTTCCTGGAGCACTATTTTCTGCTAAAACTTGTTTGATTAGCACCAGTGGAGTCTCTAAGTTTCTGGCATCTGTCATATCCACTTTACTGTCGCAGGCTGTTATTTCTGCAAGTCAAAATTTGGATAAGCGGGTCAGCTAAATTTATTAAGTAAAAAAAAGAAATATACTATAGCTGCGTTTCCAGAAGCCCGAGTGCAGCCGTGTGCAAAATCGACTCAGGACGCTTAGAATTGAAAAAAATTACATTAACCAATCAGAGAACAGGAAATTTGTGTACCTGGAAACGGCCGGAAAAACCGTCGGATCAGCCGGCTTGGTATTGAAACAATACTCTTATCATGTGGGCGGCGTTTACGGAGGCAGGGAGACTTGTCCCAAATCTTGGCAGAAATAAAAAATGAACCTTATGTTTTGCCAGACGACGTTTTTCATGGTTTATTAATAAGAAAAACTGAAAAGATAAATCAATCGATAGATAATAAAAGTTATTATTAATTACAAACGTATTATATATATATATATAACTAACTTATATATATATACCTATATATATATATATATATATACACTATATATATATATATATACTATATATATATATATATATATACTATATACTCTATATATATATATATCAACGCACACCCCTAAATGAAATCCTGCCTACGCCCATGACTCTTGTAATATATCTATTTTATGAAATGATACGATGTATTTAATATAAGCTAAGCAAACGTAAATTTTGGCAAACCATTTCCGACATGTTTTGTAGAAATTTGTTTGTAAACAAGTATTCTTCCGCGCAGCCGGCCCGTTTATTACCCGAAATCGAGATTTAACAACGGGCGCCTGACAGTGACGTTTACGTGACGTAGAAGTGCGCAAACAGGCTCGGGAAACTATACAATGCGCCTGTGTGCCCGCCCAAGCTGCAGTCGGGCTTCGGGAAACGCAACTTGAAGCTGCGTTTCCAGAAGCCCGAGTGCAGCCCGTGTTCAAAATCGACTCGGAAACTCTTCGAATTGAAACAACTTATTTTCCTACACCACAGCATTTCAAAATTCAAATAAGTTCATTTTAAGTAAGAAAATTATGGAATCTTGTTTTAAAAATTTTAAAAATTTTTTACTTAATATTTTGTTTTGTAGTAGTTTCTACTTTAAAGTTAATTTCTTTTAATAATAATAATAATAATAATAATAATAATAATAATAATAATAATAATAATAATAATAATAATAATAATAATAATAATAATAATAATAATAATAATAATACCCTGTACAAATTTTATTCATCCCCCAGGTCTGGATTCTAGATCAGGATTGGCACAAAAGAGATAAAATATTTAAATCAACTGATTTTTTTACGTATTTTTTTTATTAAAAAATCATGATTTTTTATTTTTTATTTTTTTAATTTTTTTATTTTTAGGCCACTTTTTTTCTAAATTAATAATTAATCCTAGCTATTACCTAATTAATGATAAGTTTATTTCATTTACATAATAAGTAAATTTATCAATGTTGTTTCAAGTCATTTTAATAAAAAGAATAAATAAAATTAGAGTGTACTCAGATATACGGTGTATAAAAGAAAGGCTATAATAATATGTAATATGTATAATAATAATATAATATGTATAATAATAATAATAAACTAATAATAACTATTCTTCTTCAATATATACATAACTAATAGTATTAATAATAACCAATAATATATATATGTATATATGTATTAATAACATATGTATATATATATGCATATATATATACAGCAGCATACCAAAAATTTCCTTAATTCTGTATAATATATATATATATAATAATATATATGTATAATAATAATATATGTAATATAATAATAATATAACTAATAATATACTATATATATATATATATGTAGCTAACATGCTATGATTTGAAATGACAGTTAAGGCTAAA
>JABUQX010028644.1:45000-55000 GCA_015478945.1 Trachelipus rathkii | reverse complement strand
GCTTTAACTCACTGCTTTACTGCTTTAACTCTCATATTTATTAACATTAACTCATGCTTTCCTTTTTAACTCATATACATTACATACCTTAAAGCCAGTAAATCAGTAAATCATAGAGTTAGTTACCTAGCACCTAAGATTAGTATATGCTTTTGTTATTATGTTTTACTGCTTTAAACTTCTCTGCTTTACTGCTTTGAACTCACGTGCGTTACTGTTTAACTCTCTGCTTTACTGCTAATCATTTGCTTTACTTTTTAACTTCATATACATTCATACCTTTAAAGCAGTAAATCAGTAAATCAATTAGAGGGTGTTACCTAGCACTAAGATTAGTAGCTTTTTGTTTTTACTTTTACCTGCTTATTAACTCTCTGCTTTACTGCTTAACCTGCTGCTTTACTGTTTTAGACTCACGCTTTACTGTTTTTTTAACTCCAATATATTATAACTTATGTTTTCTTATATTTATTTTTGTTTTAACTTTTTTTATTTATTATTATTTTTATTATTCTATTTTTAATTGTAATGTAAGAATGAAAAACACACAGAGTTCTGCTATATTAAACATTTTATTTTAATAAAATATTGTACGAAATTTTATTAAAACATATACTTTACCAGCCCTTTTAAAACGGTTAAAACAGGTAAATCAAAAAATAGAGTTGTTCTTAACAACAAGGGAATTGTAAGGTTTTGATTTACTGCTTTACAGCTTTAATTAAACTCATTATTTATTATTCTACTTGACGGGTATGGATGTGGAGAAATTTACGTTCCGAAGTCCGCTACATGTCTTGTAGCTGGGCCGACAGGCTGTGGTAAAACCATTTTATTATTTAATATTTTAAAGGGAAAAATGGAATTTTTGAACAAAAACCCTTGTAAAAATATTTGGTGTGTTATAAATGTTTATTCAGGAAAATTTAAAGAAAGAAAGATGGGATTGCAATTTCATGAAGCATATACGATATTAATCGTTGGACAATATACATGGACACAAAATTATTGTATTTAGATGATTTAATGCACAAGTTGAATTTGGAAATAGCAGAAGCGTTCACAGTTTATTCTCACCATCTAAATATCTCTGTGTTTTTCATAACGCAGAATATTTTTCATCAAAGCAAGCATATGCGAAGTGTTTCTTTAAACACACAGTATTTACTGTTGTTTGGCCAGAGAAGAGACATGAGTCAAATTAATGTATTGGCAACTCAAATGGTTTGACCTCAAAGTGAAAGAGTTCTTAAAAATAATTAACAGAGTTATTTCCGATCCCCCACGGTTATTTTGATGTCGTGAAACTTGCCACCCCAAAAACAGCACAAGAGTGTTGCTCCGTACCAACATTCTTCCCTATGAGATTAGGAGAAAACTGTATACATACCTGAACAATGAGTGCTCTAGTTGCAAAGTATTTACCTCTTATAAAAAAAATTTAAAAAAAGCTGAAACCTTCTGAAAACGTAAACTATTAGTGAGGCATGAGAAATTTCATCCAGTGTGTATGTGAAGTCTGTTTAAATCTTATAAAAAGAAATGTTCCTTTAAACAGGCCTCAGAAGGTAAAGCTACGTTACGTCGTTATAGAAACATCATTAAAAAAACTCTCCCTCAACATAAAAAAATCTGAAAAATAAAAGAAAGGTTACTACCCAGAGATGAGGAGGGGTATTCCTACCATTACTCTTCTCCGTTATAGCTCCACTGATAACTAAGTGGCTGTCCCCATAATGAAGAAGGTTGCTGTACTTCCATATAATGAGTATGAGAAAATGAAGTATTAATAATACAGCATCTGTACAGAATTCAGTTCCTCAGATTCATCATTCACAACCTCAATATGGCCAGTTATTGCCGCACCTTGCGCAAAATCCACAATCACAGTTTCATCATTCACAACCCCCATATACGCAGATATTACAGCCCAATGCATGACATTACAACCTCTTTCACATCAGCAACAACAGCTGCACCAACAGAATCCTTATATTGTGAACGATTCATTATCTTTTCAGCAGCCTCTACCTCATAGCTTATATGATCCTTAAAGTGAACATATAACCAAATACGAAAAAAGTGTACAGAATCATTAAATTCAGGAATTAACATCATAGAGAAGGAAAACGCATCTTTATACCAAGTGCCATACAAAAATTGATTATAGATCTTAAAGACTTGCACCTACCATCAATCCCTACGGTATCCCGCTGAACCGATTAATGTTAAGGGATTGCCTAATGAAGGAAAACTTCGAAGTGAAAATGAAGATAAATTTAAAAATATCCTAGAGGAGAGCTTACCTATTAGAGTGCGTAAATCAGGAATAGCTTTATATAATATTTTAAAAGACCAATTAACTTTGAATGAAGCAGGACAGATCGTAATTGATGATGAAATAGTTAAAGGATCAAATATTGTGGATTTGATAGCTGATCTCTCACGTAACTGGAAGAAAGGCCCTGTAAAAGGATGGAATGATATCAAACAAGAACTTCAGACTATTAATTTCCCCAGAACTTTAATCTTAAATACAAGGCGATTAGCAGACTTAGATAATATCCCCATGACACCTAGACCTGATTCAAGTCCATCAGGCACTTCTTACGCATCAGATAAATTTAAACGTGTTACCAGAGGACAAATAAGAAAAACACCTTATAATAGGCCTAGTTGGATTAAATCGTAATTATGTATTATCATATATATATATATTTATTTAGTTGTAATGTTTGTGTATAAATAAATGTTATTTTAAATCTTTTTCTTTTTCTTTATCCCTTGGGACCTAATATCACATATTTGTGTGACAAATATATATTATATATTTTATTTTTATTTTATTATTTTATTTAATTTTATTATATATATATATATATATATATATATATATATATATATATATATATATATAACGCTTACACGTGTGTCAGTAGACAACATGGAGGCGAAGGAGGTAGTTGATAAGTATTACTTCAATCTGAGGGAGCCAAATAGTAGTTTTGGGGGTTTCACTAGGTTTGCTTTAAGGTTTCCTAATATTGAGAAAAAAAGAGTTAAAAGATATTTAGAGGGTGAAGAGGCATTTACTCTACATAAACCTTGTAAGAAAAAAATTTCGCTACACGGAAAACCATTCTCCGCAGCTCGATAGCATATGGCAGTTAGATTTATCGGAAATGATTAAATACAGCTCTTATAATGAAGGCTTTCAATATATACTTTTTACAATTGACGTATACTCTAGATACTTGTGGTTGAAGCCAATAAAAGATAAAAGATCAGCTACAGTTGCCGATGATGTTCTTGAAATTATAGAGGACGAGCGGAGAACACCTAAATCATTTTGGACAGATTCAGGAATGGAATTCAAGGGGCGAGAGTTTCAGGAACTGCTCTGGGGTATGGTATAAGCTATTACAATACATTTTCCGTAAACAAAGCGGCTATAGTTGAAAGAGTCCAGCGTACTATTAAAGAGCGCATGCATAGGTATTTTACTAAAATGAATACTTTTAAATATATTGATATACTGGACGATCTGGCTTATTCTTATAACAGGTCTTACCATAGAACTATAAAGTCAACTCCTTTAGAAATGTCAAAAACTAGAGGCCGTAGAACCCATCTACATGAAAAATGAAAACCAAAAAATAAAAAGATAATTCAGAATAAAGTGAATGACTATGTAAGAGTATCTTCGGAAACAGAAGAAGGTTTTTAGAAAAGATTTGAAGCCGGTTGGACTACTGAAGTTTTTAAAGTGCACAATATCCGACCATTCAGTCGTTATTATAATATATATTATATTATCTGAAGATTTAAATGGATTGAAAAATACAATAAAGGCGGATTGTTATAAACAGGAAATACCAAAATATTAAAGGTTCAATCCTGTAACTCATGAATATAAAATGAAAAATGATTAGCACGAGAGGAAAGGGAAAAAAAAACGAGTATCTGGTTGAAAATGGAGGGGATTACCCTGTTAATTTTAATACTTATATAAAGCAAGTGAAGTAAGAATTATTAATCAGTTGTCATTACAATCAGGAGAGTGATAGCATCACTTTTTAATATAAACTCTCCCGCTCTTCAGCCTCCTTGTGATTTAATCCTGGATAATAAACTCTCGATTTTACAACTGGTGTACATGGGAATCCTATTACAACTTGAAAGGAGAGGCATACGAAGTAGGATTATGTGAAATGATATTAAATACGGACATAGAAAATTTACCTCACAATCTATTCTGGATGTTGGTGTACAGAAGTGTAGAATGTGTTGAAACTATATTACAAGTGAAAGATACTCGTGATCTGCCTAGGTCCAGGATTGGCACAAAAGAATACTTCTTTGAAGAATTTACTTTGCGAAGGTCATATTTTAAGTCGGTGCCTGCTATTTTCAGTCATTTAAACGTTCTCTTTGATATGAGTATTATGTGTAAGGATCTGGTATACAAAACTGAAATGCGTACCTATGAAGATAAAGTAATAATATCTTTAAGATCAAAAGTAAGTGTAAACCTGCGAGACCGTGATATGTTTTTTCTCAGACGATCACCATGGCAGCGTAAACATATCCGTAAACGTGATGCTGAGCTGGATATACTTCATGATATCCCTACTATGTTGAAGAGAGTTATACTATCTGTGGAGAATAAACCCTTGACTTGGCATGAACAAAAAGATGAAGCAGACCGAGTACTGCATTATACATGTACCCCATCCGAGATGCTCAACCACCCAGGTATGGCTTATGTATATACAAATATAATTGATCATCAATATGTAGGTAATACTAAAGCTCCTTTATTAAGAGTAGTATATTTCCCCAAAGAGAGTAAAGTTATAACATTCCCTAATGTTCATTATCTACCTCTGAATAGATCAAATTTTGACTCTGTACGCGTGCATATAAAAGATGTAGAAGGAAATCCCTTCCCCTTTACATACGGCGCATTGTTATGCAAAGTTCATATTAGAAAGAAGCAGATGCAGTAATTACAGGATAATGGAATATATATAAGAGGTGTAGTCAGATATATTTTTTTCATTCCTTAACATACTCTCACAGTGTAAAGATAGTATAAGAAAGATACTCCTGTAATAATGGACGAAGAAAGGGTATTCAGGGGAACAAAAATGCAGAGGGGGTATGGCCTTGGTGGATTTTTTTGCCAAGCTATGGAGAAGTGCAAGGCCTCTACTCAGGAAAGGTGGGGAATATATAGGTAAAAAAGCTATAAGAACAGGTTTGCATACTATTCAAGATATTGCTGCAGGAAATAATCCTCGTACAGCATTAAAAAGACGTATAGCCGATGTTTCAGATGAGATGTTGGATGATGTTAAGCGTAAAATAAGACGTAAAATGTCAGGACAAGGTCGAGGGATCAAGAAGATTGTCATAAAGAAAAAGACTAAGCGGAAAAAACCTCTAAAGAAAAAATGTATTGATGTATTTGCTATTTAATTACTAACTGATAACTTTTATACGATGTGTGTATATAAGTAAGGTTTTTCATGAAAATGTTCATTATACGGCCAGAGCTCGCACATACAAGATGCATTTCCTTCATCCTTCTAGTCCTGATTGCTGTAAGAGTGAATTGGATCTCTTTCTCCATGAAAACCCTTAGAATATAAGGGTTGAACAGGGTAAGACATAGTTTTTACACACTGCATTCAATTACCAATACAGATGTTCCTCTAGAGTTCAATATTCCAGGCACTTCTGATCAGTACTTAGATCCCTCTAATGTGTTTTTATATGTAAAAACGAAATTGACAAAACCTGATGGTACAGATCTTCCTTCGGGGGATGACCATATAGTAATACAGAATTAAATTTCCTGTATACATGTTTCACCCAGGTTGAAGTCTATCTTAACGGAACTTCACTAGGTGCGTCAGCGGCTAATTATCCTTATAGAAGCTATATAGAACATTTGTTAAATTATTCAGACGACGCTAAACAATCTCATCTCCAATCATGTGGTTTTTACAGTTTCAAAGATGAAGCTGCACATATAGATAAAGCAGCTAAAGTCATAAATAATACTTATGAATTTTACGGTCGATTAAATGGCGATATCTTCTCTCAAGAAAGACTCATTCTACCATCTGTAGATACTAGAATCATTTTATCACGGTCAAATCCTAAATTTGCTCTTAAAATAAAAAGTAAGCCTACTGCTACAGCTGTATGTCCAGAACCTGTTTTCAAACTGTTGGAGGCTTATCTCTATGTTAGAAAAGTGAAATTATCGCCACAGCGGCATTTGGAAATTGAAAATTCGCTTTTGAATACTACAGCAAAGTACCCTATTAAGAGAGTTGAAACCAAGATATTTAATTTCACTCAAGGATTATCGAGTATCAATATCCCTAACATTGTGAACGGAAATTTACCACAGAAAGTAATAATAGAGGATTGTGGATTGGAACATGAAGCCTACTCTGGGAATTATAAAAAGTCACCCTATAAATTCACACCTTTCGGACTTAGGGGTATCAGTTTACATGTTGAATGACTGCCCTCACGGACCTTGATTATGACAATGTTATACAACGGAGACCATCTTCTGTACGCGGGCCCTTTGTACGACTTAATAGGCTAATACTGTATAATGTATGTAATGATAGCGGGACAGGCTTAAATCTTGAAGAATACGCAAAGAATAGTAATTTATATGCCTATGATCTTACTGCAGACCTTTCAGCTTGTAACGCCTATCATTTAAACATTTTGAGAAAGGGCACCTTAGGACTAAGTCTCTCTTTTGGATCGATTCTACAATCACCCATCACTGTAGTGGTCTATCTTGAGCATCCTCAACTCATTGAAATTGACAGAGTACGCAACGTACTTTTGAATTATTAAAGATGAATGAAGAGGAAATAAAATCGGTGTTTAAAAATGAGCATCGCTTTTTAGGTGTGTTCGCTATTAACGAAATAAACTCTGTAAAGTTGGAGAAGGATACCTGCTTCATATTCAATACATTGCCTCGTCACATCACCTCAACAGGACATTGGATCTCCGTTTATAGAGCAAAAAACGATGCTGTTCACATAATTGATTCTTTGAACTTAAAATTTATATTGGAATAATCATTTATCAACGCTTATTTTTAAAATATAATTAATGTAAGCTGTTGTAAAAACTCATGTCTTACCCGTTCAACCCTATATTCTAGATTTATTGTGAGTCTATTGGATTATTTCATTATGTTCGGCTTTTTAAATAAGTATGTTTAATAAACTGTAAATATATTTACTGCTAAAAATTTGTATTGTCAAGTGATTTATGAGTGTTCTAATTATTTAATAAATGCCTTAAATGAAAAAAATGGCAGATTTTACTTACCCCTAGAAACTCGTAATATATTAAAAAGGTTTTTATAAAATTTCGTACAATTTTATTAAAATAAAATGTTTATATAACAGACACTGCATGTGTTTTTCCTTCATTACAATTTTTTAAATAAAAATAAAAATGAAAATAATAAAATAATAATAAAAATAATAAAAGAAAAAACATAATGTTAATAAATATATGAGTTAAAGCAGTAAAGCAGAGAGTTAAAGCAGTAAAGCAGAGAGTTCAAAGCAGTAAAGCAGTGACGTTAAAGCAGTAAAACATGAGTTTAAAGCAGTAAACAGTAAAACAAAAGCATACTATTCCCCTTGGTGTTAGGTCACACTTCTATTGATTTACTGATTTAACTGCTTTAAGGTTATGTAAAAGTATATGATTTTAATACAAATTTCATACAATTGTTAGTAAAACATGAATGCTGAATGTATATTTGAACAAATTCTTTGAATTAGTTTACATGATATCTATTTTTCAGTTCCGCGGGAATATTGCGTCTGCGGATGCACGCGGCGGCGGGTTACGCGGAAATATTGCGCCGCCTGCGGCGCACGCGGCGGGCGGGGAATATTGCGCCTGCGGGCGCACGCAGGTTGGGCGGTTTGCGACGTTTCACCGGCGGCACGCGGACTCGGACCGGAACCAGTTTGCGGTCCACTGTTCTCCAACATGTGAAACTTTTTAGATATATATTGCTGTCATGCTATTAAGTGGTTAGAAAAAAAGACTAACGCATAGTAGAAGCGATAACCTAGCAACCTGTAATATACACCAATCGATTCCTCATACCTTATAACCTGGGGGTAGACACCCATATTAGCGGCTATTCGAGGCTCAGGGGAGGCTAGAAAAAGGCTTGAAAAAAGTAGGGGCACTCAGTGGCACTATTGTGGCACTCACGTAGCAACTATGTGTGCACCTCACTTGGCAACGCATTGGCACTCACTTTGGCACTCTCTGGCACTCACTTGGCACTCATTGGGACTCACTTGGCACTCACACTTGGCCACTCACCGGGCACTCACCAGGCACTCATAGAATACTCATAGGAACACTAATAGAACATCACTAGATACTCCTTACGGTGATGGGAGCCATCAAACTTGAAACCATCAATATTAAGGCACCATCAAAAGTATGAACCGCAAAGATGACGATATCAAAATATGAGTCATCAATAATGCTGAGTCATAAAATGAGTCATGGGAAGACCAAAGGTTGGTAGCGTTGTGTTTGTACGTGGGTGTATAAGCTGTAAATTTTAAGTGTCTATGTGTAAAATGTAAGGGTGTCATTAGTGAATGGGGTATAAGTTCATAGTGAATGTATGGTAATAAGTGTAAGTAAATCTGAATAATGTGAGTGTAAGTAAAATCTGCGTGATGTAAGTAAATCTGTGTGTGAGCGTGTATAAGTAAATCTGTGTGTGTGTGAGTGCCGTGAAATGGTGTGTGTGTTTGTGTGTGGGTGTGTGTGTGTGTTGTGTGTGGGTGTGTGTGTGTGTGTTGTTGTGTGTTGTGTTGTTTGTAGGTGTTCAAGTTAGATAGATCCATACATACGTCAAGTAAGGACGAAACTATGTGACGGGTGGGCCACGAGTGGGCAAAAAAATTAGCTGGGCCAAAATTGACCATGGTATTCTGCAAGTTCAAGGCCGAAATATCATGGTCAAACAAGGTTAGGACACCATAAAAAGGGCTAGCCCCTAAGAAGGATGGCCAAAAAAATTACCGTGGTGTCAAAATGACCAGTATTCTGGCAAGCTTGGATGAAAAGATCAAGGCCCAAAAAAAAGGTAAAGACATCAGAAAAAGGGCTAAGCCCTAAAGGAAGGACAAAAAATTAGGGTGGGCCGCAAAATTGACCCATGAAAGGCACCAAAGGTTTGGTCGAAAAAAAATTAGTTGGTGGGTACGTACAAACGGTTGCTTACGCAACCGTTTGGCGCAACCCTTCTGCGAAGGGTTGCAAAAATTAGGGTTGCCGAAAAAAATTAGGGTGCCAAAAAATTAGGGTTGCAAAAAAATTAGGGTTCTCAAAAAAAAATTTGGGTTCTCAAAAAAATTGGGTTGCCCAAAATAGGTCCAAGGCCCAAAAAGCGTCAAGCGTCAGGTAAAAATTGGGTCAAAAAAGGTCGCGGGTCAAAAAAAGGGTCAAAAAGGTCAAAGCCAGGTACGGTGTGCAATATAGCTCTGCCTACTACTTATTATTATATATATATATATATATATATATATATATATATATATATATATATGATATATATATATATATATATATATATAATATATAATATATATATATATATATATATATAGGTATATAATATATATTATATATATATTATATTAAAGTAACCCAGTAGGAAATGAAAAAGATTATGTGGCAAACGTTTTTCAGATTGGGGATGACCCTCTCACAGGCATGTGAAAACAGAAAAAGTTATGATTTAAAAACTAAGCTCCAAAGAAAGTAATAAATAGCTGTCCTTGGAGCAGGTTCCGTTTACCAATTTACTTTTCTAATTGTAAAGTTTTCTCTTTTCTACCCAGGATTCAAAAAGGACGTAAGTTCAGCCGGAAACTTTTTTGCCAAATATCCCTCTTATTTCCTT
>JABUQX010028644.1:40000-42500 GCA_015478945.1 Trachelipus rathkii | reverse complement strand
CGTTAATTTTGTAATTTTTTAAATAATTCTTATTATTAAATAATTTTAATTTTAATTATTAAAATTAATCTGATGTTTATCGGTAACTTTTTTATTTTTTAATATAAAGAAAACTTTTGAGTCTAATTTCACTGGTCGGCAAAAAAAATAACTTTTTTTCGAGTCCTGACACCCATGTTCCTGTTGATTCTTATGTTTTAAAAATTGAATTTTCCCTGGAATCAAATATGATCACCGTTTCCCCATCACCCACCGTTTTCGAGGGAGGCCCCACCTAATTTTATCACTTTTTGATAATTTCTAGGGATGAAAGAGATTATTTTAGCCTTTACATTTCTTCTTAGGGGCTAGAGAGGTAAAAAGTTCTAAAACATGTGAACATTTGTAGTAAGGAGGTTGATTTTCTGGTGGATTTGCCCCCATTAAATTGAATTTTTTTTTTAAAAAATGATCGATTTTTCCGTTTTTTCGCAATTTTTTCACTAATTTTCTACATATTCCAGTTTCCAGCCCTCCTCATCCGCCCCCAAACAGCCCCAAATAATAAAAAAATAATATAGCAACAATTATAAATATTATTATAGGCAACAGTTCGAAGATTCACTGTACTACAGCATCTCTCTCAATACTTCGCTTTTTGCGCAAAGGTCTTGCCACAGGGAATTTTCTTAATGGAATTTAGAGTTGGATTGAGTTCTCCTTTTTTTTTGCAATTGACACCTTTATTTTGGAAGAAAAAACCCTTTTAAATATATATATATATATATATAATATATATATATATATAGTATATATATATATATATATTATATAATAATATATATATATATTATATATATATATATATATATATTATATATATATATATATATATAAATATATATATATATAAAGAAAGAACAATATAATGGAAGATAAAGATATTACTAGCCTTTCTCTGGGATGAAAACACGCGCAGCCTGTTGCGAAATGGACAATATACTCATTTGCTATACAACGTGAGCCTATCCTCCAACCCATAAAAGTTGGATTCTAGAACAGCTAAAAGCAACCGAGCTCCCGTCAAGGCGACGGCGACAATCCCACCAGGTGTTCCAGCCTTCCTATCCCTCGTTTTTTAGTTTTAGATGTTAAAATATGCATATTAATCGCAATTAGAAGATGTAAACAAAGAAAGAACATATAATGGGAAGATAAAAAAATTACTGCCTTCTCTGGGATTAAAACCACCGCCTGTTGCGAATTGGGACAAGTATTACCGATGCTATAAACTGAGCTATCCTCCAACCCAAAAAAATTGGATTCAAGAACAGTGTTATAAAGCAACCGAGCTCCCGTCAAGTCAAACATCACCAGGTCCAGCGCTTCCATCCCTCGTTCTTTATTTTTAGATGTAAAATATTGCATATTAATCGCAGATTAAGAGATGTAGATAAAGAAAAGAACATATAATGGGAAGATAAAGAAATACTGCCTTCTCTGGGATGAACCATGATTCTACGTCAATCCCCTAAGCTCTCCCTTTACACACTCCTCTTATGACTGTGTCCAATACGGCTATAAACCAGTATCGGCGACAACACACTACCCTGCCTTTACTCCAGTTTTTACCTCAAACCATTCCTCGTTATTTATATCGATGTCTTACCCTTCCTTACTCCAGTATGTACTTTTTACTGCCTTTATCAGTCTTTCTCCAACTTTATAATCCTTCTTCAGAACTCTCCATAGCTTCTCCCTGGGTACAGAATCAAAAATGCTCTTCAATCTAGGAAGGGCGATATATGCCCTTCTTATTGTATTCCCATGTCTTTTCCTGTATCATTCTCAATGCGAACATTAAATCTGTAGTGCTTCTGCCACCTCTATACCCATACTGCTCTTCACCTAATCTCGGCTCTATTTTTGATCTTAATTTTCTTTCTAATATTCTCTCATATAACTTCGCCATGTGATCCATTAGTGAGATTCCTCTATAATTTTTACAATTTCCTGCGTTCCCCTTACCTTTATAAATGGGAACTATTATTGACCTTCCCCAACCTTCCGGCACTCTACTCTCCACCCCAACACCTGTTCAGAAATCTCAGCATCAAGGCTTTCAGCTCCTCTCCTCCCTCCTTCAGCAATTCAATATGTATCCCATCCTCACCAGGAGTCTTTCCGCTCTTCATTTTCCCTAACGCCTCCTCAAATTCCTTCCCTCACACTCCCTCTCGTTTCCTCTCCTCCTCGTGTCTCTCCATCCTCCCTCTCTCCCCTCCTCTTCCAGCTGCACCTCCACGATTCAGCAACTTAATCAAAGTACTCTATCCACCTTTTGTTTTTTTTTCCTCAGGCTTAGCCAATGTTTCACCATTTACTATCTTTTGATTTACATACTGCTCCTCCTTCGCTCCTCTATACAGTTCTTGACAATCTAAAAATTCTTCTTCTTGCCTTCCTTCATATCATCTATCAGTTCCTTTGCTAGCTTCTCAGCCACCTCCTCCTTTGCCCT
>JABUQX010028644.1:30000-32500 GCA_015478945.1 Trachelipus rathkii | reverse complement strand
TCGTATATCCGTGTGTGTAAGTGAGAAAGAGTTCACAGCGTAATGTGTTCTTTTTTTTTTACCCCCAAAGAGCTCCAGAGCGTGTGTTCTGCGTGTCGTAGGAGGCTACTAAAGGGACAGTGGTAGTTGGGTTGGGAAACCCCTACCACTTATTTATATCCTAGGAATTTTTATGTATGCCTCAGACCTGGTCATGATCTCCGCAAGCGACTTTGTATTTTCTGGCAGAATGGTATGAATCGTTTGGGTACATGGAATGTAAGAGGAATAAATGGTGAGGAGAAGAGTAGGTGATGAATGCATTTAGAAAAGTAAATTTGATTTGCTTTCTGTGACCGAAACAAAGATGAAAGGAAGTGATAAAGACGAGCTGTGTGGGGTAAAATGTTTGTGTGTTGGAATGGAGAGGAATGAGAGGTGGGAGAAGAGTAGCGATTCTGATGTGACCTGTGGCACAGAGCTATGTTGGATTTTGTTTGTGTGAATACTAGAATTCTAATTGTTAAATTTATATTTGAAAAGGTTAAGGTATGTGCAGTTGTAACATATTGTCCATCTGAGGGTGACGTTGAGGAGAGTGTGTCTTTCTGGGATAACCTGAATGATGTTTTGGATGGAGTGAGTAGTAGAGCTTCGGAGTGATTGTGTTGGGCGTCTTAAATGGTTGGATAGGTGATCGAAAAAGGGATTGTATAACTGGTGCCTTTGGAGTTGCGGATAAAATGAGAATGTAGAAGGTGATTGATTTCTTTGAGGAGACGAGGTGCGTGTGTAAGTAATACATTCTTCGGGCACAAGAGTATTCATATTATAAGAGAGTTGGCATAGGTACTGTAGAGATGGTACCGAAGTAAAAAATATGATTGATTTTGTGTTGGTGAGGAAGGAGATATTGAAGTAGGTGATGGACGTTAAATTAGTGAGTGGGTTGGGGATTGGAATATCAAAGAGACGAAACACGATCCGTAGTCTCAGCATAAAATCTGCAAATTGTCTTGGAAACCTATTTTCAAAGGATACAAGAAGATTTATTTTCTTTATCAATTTCTCCAATTGTACATGGGTCTTACTGCCTCTTGGATGAAGTACTACTCTCATAAACAGTGAAAGTTTGATTCCATTTCCATCTATATTTAAGATAGAAACGAGCCTTTGGATAAAGGACTTATAATAAATTGTCCTCTCTTAATTTAACCTTGTTATGTGACATAGGGGCTGCATCTCTTTTTCAAGAACTATAATAGCAGGTGCCAGAAGGAGAAGGTAATTTCCATTAATTTTACACTACCCTCATAGGACAAGAGGTGCAGGGTCTACTAGCGAATTTTGATGGAAATTGGCAACTCCAACCTTGTTTGATGTAGTACCTCCTTCTTTACAGCCACCTCTATTCTGTGGAATTCTTTACCAGTATCTTGCTTTTAATCTTCCTCAATTTCAATACTCAATATAACACATCTTAGAACTTTACGTTAAATACACACACACACACACTACACACACACCACACCACACACACACACACACACACACACACAAACACACTCAAGATATATATATTATATATATATATATTATATATATATATATATATATATATATATTATTATTATATATATATATATATATATATTATTATATAATATATATATATATATATAATAATATTATATATATATATATATATAGTAGTATAAATTAAAGGTTCATACCTTCTCGGGCATTGCCCCATCTAGAGGTTAACTGCTTGCTACGTAATTTCTTACCTAGGAGATATAATATATATATATATATATATATATATTATATATATATATATATATTATAATATTATATATTATATATATATATATATATATATATATATAATATATATATAATATATTTATATATATATATATTATATATATATATATATATATATATATATATATATATATATATATATATATATATGAGTTTGTTAAGGAATCTGTGTGATATATTATGTGAATATATCCTTGTCAACATAATTATAAGGCCTCACCCAATTGGCACTTGAAGTATAGGTCAAAAAGGGCCACTAGATCCAGACTTAAGTTGACACTTTTAAAAATTGATATGAACACTGCTGTCCATTTTAATAATATACTGACTACCATGACTAAGAATATGACTAAGAATTTGCTCATGAATGTATATACATTGGTCGTTTATACTAATAATACCAAATTAGTTTTTTTTATTATTAAATTGTTTTTTTTAATGTTTTTATTATGTAAATTGAACGGTTATGTGTCCTATTATTTAATTATTGTTTTGTTTTTTTGCGTTTTTTTTACTAAATGATGTGTTTTTTATGTGTTTATATTTATAAAAAATCTTAATAAAGTTATTTGAGCTTTAAAATATATAAAAAATTATTGGGAGTCAAAATCGAAATATGTATTGTTTGCTTGCTTTATTGCCATGACATAATGTTATTATGTATGTATGTATGTATGTATGTATATTATTATGT
>JABUQX010028644.1:22500-25000 GCA_015478945.1 Trachelipus rathkii | reverse complement strand
TTCAGGCAACCAACCATCTTATCCTCACTATTAGCATAGGAAGACATTTTCTATTTCATTCATTATAGGTGATGATAGCCGGTGCACCGCCGATAGTTAAAACATTTTTAGGTAAGAGAACCGGTAGTTAACACTTTGCTATTTAATTAAACTGGTAAGTGAGCCGGTAACTAAATCTTATGACAAAGCAGAGAATCGTTTATCAAAATTTTGACAGCTCACCATTGAGTAGGCTATAGGTAATATTTTTTGCTATTATTTTGATTTCCTTTTCCTTTTTACAATTATATTAATTTTTAGTTCTAAAATTTATTGCAATTTATTTCCTTAATTTTTTTTTTCTTTTATTAACTCTTAATTTTAATTTAGTTTTTTAAATTGAATTGAAAATCAAAACTAATACAGCTACTGTGGCACGATGGGCACAATTAGTAGAGCGACAGAGGAGCAAGGAACAAGGTCCGGGTTCGATCACTTGTTCGGCTCCTAGGATATATATATATATATATATATATATATATATATATATATATATAATATATATATATATATATATATATATAATATATATCTACATAATATATAATATATACCACCAAATAATAATAATATATATATAATATATATATATATTAGATATATAATATATTATTATATATATATATAATTATATATATATATATATATATAATATATACTATATTAATATATATATATAATATATAATATATACTATTATATATATATTATATATATATATTATATTTATATATATATATATATATATATATATATATTATATATATATATATAGTGTTTTTATTTACAATATATATATATTAAATATATATTATATATATATATATATATATATATATATATATATATATTATATATATATATATATATAATATATATATATATATATATAGCTATACATATATATATATATATATATATATTATATATTATATATATATAATATATATTACGGTCTGGTCATATTAAATTTCACCTCTACGATACGAAGCTTTTAATTACTTTATAATGATGCATAATTAATATAATCTTTTTAATATGAAAATTCGAATAAGGGTCAATGGAGTCCATTAAGAATTTCCATCGAGACTGTATTAGAAAAAATAAAAATAGATAAAAAAAAAAATTAGGCAAATGAATAGACAAAATATAGCAACGTTGTCAAATTACATTTTGTTTCATTCGACTACCACAATAAATATCGTGATGACGTCATCTTGGAAGCGAAGTAATGTAGTATTTTTAATTGGTATAAAACATTTCAAGACTTCCTTTTAAGAATCCATTATAACATGCAAAGTAAAAAAAGCGTATTGAAAAAAATATAACTATAAAAAGAAATAAAATATCGTTATTTAACTATAATAAAAATAAAAAAAATAATAATAAAATAGATTTAAAAATTACGCTCGCAAAACAAAGGAAGATCGTGAAGCGCTACGGCGTTGGCGTTGACACGATGACGTATTTAACGCCCAGTAATATTGGCGGGAAGACGTTAAATAGATTCCCTTTATAATGCGTGCAGTACAAAGGGCCATTTTATGCGAAGCGTACCTTTTCTTTAATCAATAGATTGGTTAAGAACGAACTCTTGTAAATTAATGCCAATTAGTACATTTAACACTTATTATATATTATATATATATATATATATATATATTATATAAAAATATTTTTTATATATATATACTACATAAAATATATAATATATATATATATATATATATATATATATATATATATATATTATATATATATATATAATATATATATATATATATATATATATATATATATATTATATATATATATTATAGATATATTATATATATTATATATATGGTAGCCTCTAGAAGAGCCACAATCCATATCTAAAAACTACAACAGCTACCTAAAAAAGAAAACATTGCTGGAAAGCTGGTCCAATTTTAGTGCGGAAAAATGTAAAAAAAAAAAAAAAAAAAATTTTAAAAAAAATTATATCTCAAAAAAAAAAAAATTGCTACAGCGAAAAGGAATACATTTTTGGAATCCTCGTAAAATTTTGGGAGAGGAAAATGTAAAAAAAAAAAAAAAAAAAAAAATTATTGTTAATAATATATTAATATTGATTAGAGAGCCTATTTAGAGACTTTTATTGGTTACTCGTTAAATAAATAGACTTTCTATTTTAAATTTTGCTTTTTTAACTAAGAATACCCCAAGGGTATAACGCACCGATGGCAGGAGTCGGGTCTCTCGGCCTTCCGGGGAACTACGGGTAGGACTAATTCCCCCCCTCGGGGAGGGGTCTTCCGGAACCCCCGCTCTTTGGATTTGGGTGTCGCGGGGCGGTTCCTCCGCCCTCCTTACCCTACGGGTATGGAAAAAACGTCCCCCCCTGTGTTCCCGTCGGCTCGAGCCCCTAAATTGCCTTTGTAATACCTTTACAAATAATAATATATATATAACTATGTCC
>JABUQX010028644.1:10000-17500 GCA_015478945.1 Trachelipus rathkii | reverse complement strand
ATAGGTTATCTACTTTTCTGCGTAGTTTTTTTAATAGTAAAGTATTTTTATCACCCTTAGTTTTTTAAAAGAAACGTTGTACTAGTTAAAACTGTTTTATTTAAAAAATGCACATATTATTTTCGAATTAAAACACATTTATCAGGTAAAAAGTCACTGGATTTAAAACATTTTGGAATTGCAACATAACACGTGAAAATAAAAAATATTTGACAAGAGACTTTCGTTCCATTCAGGAACCTCTTCAGTTGTCTTGATATTCACGTTTCTCTTTTACGACTGGAATTGGAATTCTTCTTTTTTCTAGAGATTATACTTGTAGTTGGTTGTATTGGCAATTTTTGTTCTTGGGATATTTTTAGAGTAGTATTATTTTCTTGAGGTTAGATTTTGGTGCGAAGCTAGTAATCAGATTTTTTATAATTTTTTTGTGAGTATTTATGATTGTAAGCAAGGTGTTGTTTGATACTTACTATTATATTCATACTTTATTTAAGGGTTTGTGATACGATTATAAGAGTTGTTGGGTATGTTGTTGGTAGTTTGTGGGTGTTTTGTTTCATACTTTTTTATTATGTTATGAATTGTTGGTGATTGGTGGTTTAGTATGTTGAGTTGTGTAGTGTCTAAAATATGTTCGCCTTTTAGAATATTATAAGTGTTAAAATGATTTATGCAGAAGGTTTCTATGAGTTTCCTTTTGTGTGGGTTTGAGATGTGTAATAGAGGCTGCATTGTGTTGATGTTTATGTGGTGGTTATTATGTGATCTATGTATTACTAATGAAGAGTTTTGGTTATCAGTCGTTAAGTCATATGTGTGCTGATTTTTTCTTCTTGTAAAGTCGTTTGTCTCACCAATGTAGGTTTTAGAGCAATGGTTGCAGGCTATGGTGTATATGCATTGGGCTGGTTGGGGATGTGGTTTTGGAGGATGGAAAAGTTTTTTTAAAGGTAGTGCATTAGTGGTAGTTAGTGTAATGTTTTTAGGTATGTATTTTTTGAATTGTTGGATTGTTTTTGTTGGAATAGGGAGGTAAGAGGTGTTTGTTGGGATGTTTTGTGTGGTCTGTGTATGTTGGTTGTAGTAGTTATTTTTAGCTTTTCTGTAAGCTTTGTTTATTAAATGATTGGGATATTGTAATTTTTGAAAAGTAGTTCTGATGTGATTGGTTTCATTTTCTAAATTTATGGGTGAGCATAATTTGAAGGCTCTGGTGTATAAGGAAGTGAGGGTGGCTGTTTTTATGGTTGTGGAGTGTGATGAAAACCAGTGTATGTATGTTGGGTTTGCTGTGGGTTTACGGTACACAGAGAAATTTAGATGAAAAGAGTTTTGCCATGAAATTAATGTATCTAGGAAAGGTATGGATGAGTTAGTAGGTTTTTCTATAGTGTATTGTATAGTGGGGTGTATATTGTTTATTTGTTGTAGAATGTTGTTAGGATCTATGTTATGGGGTAAAGAAACAAAAATATCGTCTACATAGCGGTGCCAGTTTGCATTTTGTAAATCCGGAAGAGGGAGGATGTGATAAAGTTCTGTTAATTCCATATATATATTGCTAAGTGTAGGGGACAGGGGGGAACCCATGCTGAGTCCTTGTTTTTGTAGGTAGAAATTGTCTTGGAATTGAAAAAAACTATGTTCTAGTGATAATTTTATTAGATCTAATATGATGGGGAAGGGGAGTGATAGTTGTATGTTGTTATCAGAAATGTATTTTTCTAGCATAGTTAATGTTGTGTGTACGGGTACGGAGGTGAAGAGGGATGTGACATCAAAACTATAGAAATTGTGTGTGCAGGGATTTAAATGTTGTATTTTTTGTATGAAGTCTGTGGAGTTTTTTATGTGTGTTTTTGCAATGTTATTGATAAGTGGTGTTAATTGTTTAGAGAGCCAAGCTGAAAGTTTATAAGTGGGGCAGTTTGTGTTTGATATAATCGGACGGAGGGGGATATTGGGTTTATGGGTCTTCGGTATACCGTAAAATTGGGCTAGATTAGAGAGTTTTGCTTTTAGGGTGTTGTGTAGGTTGGGGTGTTCTTTGCAAATGGATTTTAGTTTTTTGTTGAAAGAGGATGTGGAGTTGTTTAACGGGTTGCTGTTTAGACGTGTGTAAGTATTGTTGTCAGACAGTAGAGCGTTACATTTGTCATTATAGTCTTGTGTATTTAGAATTACTATGTTTTGTCCTTTGTCTGATCTTGTTATAATTATATCTTTGTTCTTTTTTAGTTTTTTAAGGGCAGAGTAGAATTTTATGGGGAGTGCATTATTTTGTTTTGTAGTATAGATATGTTGTAGAATTATACCTTTATATAGATATGTTGTAGAATTATATCACCCTCCGTCCGATTATATCAAACACAAACTGCCCCACTTATAAACTTTCAGCTTGGCTCTCTAAACAATTAACACCACTTATCAATAACATTGCAAAAACACACATAAAAAACTCCACAGACTTCATACAAAAAATACAACATTTAAATCCCTGCACACACAATTTCTATAGTTTTGATGTCACATCCCTCTTCACCTCCGTACCCGTACACACAACATTAACTATGCTAGAAAAATACATTTCTGATAACAACATACAACTATCACTCCCCTTCCCCATCATATTAGATCTAATAAAATTATCACTAGAACATAGTTTTTTTCAATTCCAAGACAATTTCTACCTACAAAAACAAGGACTCAGCATGGGTTCCCCCCTGTCCCCTACACTTAGCAATATATATATATATGGAATTAACAGAACTTTATCACATCCTCCCTCTTCCGGATTTACAAAATGCAAACTGGCACCGCTATGTAGACGATATTTTTGTTTCTTTACCCCATAACATAGATCCTAACAACATTCTACAACAAATAAACAATATACACCCCACTATACAATACACTATAGAAAAACCTACTAACTCATCCATACCCTTCCTAGATACATTAATTTCATGGCAAAACTCTTTTCATCTAAATTTCTCTGTGTACCGTAAACCCACAGCAAACCCAACATACATACACTGGTTTTCATCACACTCCACAACCATAAAAACAGCCACCCTCACTTCCTTATACACCAGAGCCTTCAAATTATGCTCACCCATAAATTTAGGAAATGAAACCAATCACATCAGAACTACTTTTCAAAAATTACAATATCCCAATCATTTAATAAACAAAGCTTACAGAAAAGCTAAAAATAACTACTACAACCAACATACACAGACCACACAAAACATCCCAACAAACACCTCTTACCTCCCTATTCCAACAAAAACAATCCAACAATTCAAAAAATACATACCTAAAAACATTACACTAACTACCACTAATGCACTACCTTTAAAAAAACTTTTCCATCCTCCAAAACCACATCCCCAACCAGCCCAATGCATATACACCATAGCCTGCAACCATTGCTCTAAAACCTACATTGGTGAGACAAACGACTTTACAAGAAGAAAAAATCAGCACACATATGACTTAACGACTGATAACCAAAACTCTTCATTAGTAATACATAGATCACATAATAACCACCACATAAACATCAACACAATGCAGCCTCTATTACACATCTCAAACCCACACAAAAGGAAACTCATAGAAACCTTCTGCATAAATCATTTTAACACTTATAATATTCTAAAAGGCGAACATATTTTAGACACTACACAACTCAACATACTAAACCACCAATCACCAACAATTCATAACATAATAAAAAAGTATGAAACAAAACACCCACAAACTACCAACAACATACCCAACAACTCTTATAATCGTATCACAAACCCTTAAATAAAGTATGAATATAATAGTAAGTATCAAACAACACCTTGCTTACAATCATAAATACTCACAAAAAAATTATAAAAAATCTGATTACTAGCTTCGCACCAAAATCTAACCTCAAGAAAATAATACTACTCTAAAAATATCCCAAGAACAAAAATTCCCAATACAACCAACTACAAGTATAATCTCTAGAAAAAAGAAGAATTCCAATTCCAGTCGTAAAAAAGAAACGTGAATATCAAGACAACTGAAGAGGTTCCTGAATGGAACGAAAGTCTCTTGTCAAATATTTTTTATTTTCACGTGTTATGTTGCAATTCCAAAATGTTTTAAATCCAGTGACTTTTTACCTGATAAATGTGTTTTAATTCGAAAATAATATGTGCATTTTTTAAATAAAACAGTTTTAACTAGTACAACGTTTCTTTTAAAAAAACCAAGGGTGATAAAAAAATAAATACTTTACTATATACTATATATATATATATATTATATATATTATATATATATTATATATATATATATATTATATTATAATAATATTATATATATATATGTGTGTGTGTGTGTGTTGTGTGTGTGTGTGTGTGTGTGTGTAGGTGTGTGTAGAGTGTGTATGTGCCCGCGTGACGGTGTATTATCAAAGCTTTATAAGCCTGAAATGTTTCAAAATTTTATTTTATTGATGTGAATTTCGTTTTCCTAGAACCATTTATAGTTAAAAAGTATTGTCAAAAATCATAATTCTGTTTTATCACATCAAACTGATAGGAAAAACATGAGAAAAGATGTTGAGTGGAATACAGTCACTTTGCAGAGAGTACAAGTTACAGTCGATTTGAAATTATTCATATTATATTTATATTATATATATATATATTAATTATATATATATAATATATATTATATATATATATATAATATTAATATATATATATATATAATATATATATATATATATATATAGCCCGGAGCTCATGGTATAGAGCATGTGAGAGCTATTCTCTAATTGGACTTGGCTTCTTCCTGCTCGGAAGTTAATTGAGTATACCCCCCTTCTTGATTAGGGCCTCTGCCGTGAGCGGTGGTGATCTTATACAAATGTATAAGATCTCGAGATATAGAGCAATGATGAACTTATTTATATATATATATATATATATATATATATTAAAACTATATATGTGTATATATATGTTATATTATATTATGATATTATTAATATGATTCCAAATATTAATATAATATTAATATTAATAATCATAAATATTATCTTAATTATTAATATTAATTAATATTAATATTAATATTAATATTAACATAACATTAACATTAACATTAACATTAACATTAACATTAACATTAACATAAACATAAACATAAACATAAACATAAACATAAACATAAACATAAACATAAACATAAACATAAACAACATTAACATAATAAAAATAACAAATAACATTAATCATTGACATCAGAAATTAGTCAAAATTAAATTAACATTATCATTAACATTAACATTAATATTAATATTAATATTAATATTAATATTAATATTAATATTAATATTAATATTAATATTAATATTAATATTAATATGCAAATATTAATATTAATATGCAAATATTAATATTAATATTAATATTAATATTAATATTAATATTAATATTAATATTAATATTAATATTAATATTAATATTAATATTAATATTAATATTAATATTAATATTAATATTATTATTATTATTATTATTATTATTATTATTATTATCAATATCAATATCAATATCAATATCAATATCAATATCAATATCATATCAATATCAATATCAATATCAATATCAATATCAATATCAATATTAATGTTAATGTTAATGTTAATGTTAATGTTAATGTTAATGTTAATGTTAATGTTAATAATAATGTTAATAATAATGTTAATAATAATGTTAATAATAATAATAATAATAACAAAAACTGTAACCAAGGTATACATTCAGTTTATTCACCGAAAAAATATTTAAGTTTATAAAATTAGAGAAGCATTTTCGGAAAAACTATCGAATCGTAAAAATAAAAATGCTATCGATGTATCGATAATCGAAAAAAAGACAATCAATCATAAAGCCATTGACAAAAGTTAAAATTTATCTGGGAAAATATTGCTTGAACGATTACTTGTTTCCGGCTTGCATATTCCAATTTCGGCAAAGTCTCTTCCGTTTTCTCTCGAGGTCATATTAAAACGCCTTGTATCGGATCAGTATTTTACAACTTCATTATAGCAATTCATTATAATAACATAAAATAATTTCCCTAGTATCTGAAATGAGTCTACTAATTGCAACACAGTGTCGTGTCCTTTGAGACCCGAAATATAATTAATAACAATAAGTATAATAATAATAATATAAATAATAAAATAATTAATAATAAAATAATATAATAATAATAATAATAATAATAATAATAATAATAATAATAATAATAATAATAATAATAATAATAACAATAATAATAATAATAATAATAATAATAATAATAATATAAAAATATAATAATAATAATAATAATAATAATAATAATAATAATAATAATAATAATAATAATAATAATAATAATAATAATAATAATAATAATAATAAAATAAAGCTATAACATAATATTAATAATTAACAGTAAATTATTATTAATAAAAACAGATAAAATAGTAATATTTCAGTTATATTACTAGTAATAGTATCCATACATACATTCCATACAGTAATACAACTCCTAAAAATATTTCAAAATACTAAATACAACACTAATAATAATAATAATAATAATAATAATAATAATAATAATAATAATAATAATATAATTAATAATATATAATAATAATAATAATAATAATTAATAATAAAATAATAATAATAATAAAATAATAATAATAATAATAATAATAATTATAATAATAATAATATATCCAAATTGGTAATAAATAACATGAACAAGTATTTGAGAAGCCGACATATCTTTTGAGTACATCTAGAATAAAATAATAATAATAAAATATCATAATAATTAATAATAATAATAATAATAATAATAATAATAATAATAATAATATAATGAATTAATAATAATAAATAATCAATAATAATAATAATAATATAATAATAAACAATAATAACAATAATAAATAATAATAATAATAATAAAATAATAATAATAATAATAATAAATTATTAATTATAATAATAATAATAATAATAATAATAATAATTAATATAATAATATATATAAATAATAATAATAATAATAAAATAATAAAATAATAATAATAATAAATAATTATTAATAATTTATAATAATTATAATAATTATAAAAATAATAATAATTAATAATAATAATAATAATAATAATAATAATTAATAATAATCAATAATTAATAATAATATAATAATAATAATAATAATAATAATAATAATAATAATAATAATAATAATAATCAATAATAATAATAAATAATAATAAAATGAGGTATAGTAATAGTATTTAGTATATTTATGCAGCTGTTTTGAGTTTACTTGTAAATGACAATATAGTAATAATAATAGTACTTATATTAGTATAGCTTTTTTTGAGCTTTTACTTGTAAACTGATTATAAGAGATTTTCATTTAATAATTTCTTGA
>JABUQX010028643.1:35000-51381 GCA_015478945.1 Trachelipus rathkii | reverse complement strand
GTCACGATCTGTCATACATCATCTTTTGAAATTCGACTCAGAAGCTCTACTTCACCTTTGCAAACTACCATTATTACGTCGCTACAGTACCTTGCATATTTTTTGTTTAACGCTCCCTAAGTTAATTTTTCTATTCATACCGCCTGTGTAATTCCATACATCTAAGTTCTCAAGATTTGTTCAGAGTGGGACAATCTTAGGGATTTGCTGAGGTTGAGAGAATTTGTAAAAATGAAAGATATTAACTTATTAGTGAGTCGTGTGGTGTAAGAAAGGGTAAATGAGAGAATAATATAAGATTATGTGTTGAGTACTGGTATTGGTCATTGGAATGGTATGATATTTATTAGTCCGGTCGGTTAAGCCGGATGTATTAGTGGATAGTTTTGGGAAGATCCGTCTGGGAGATTCGAAGAGTAAGTGGATTGAGTCGGAACGAATGTCTGAAGAGAGAATATGTGATTTGGCAGAGCGAGCAATAATAGGGCATTGATTTAGCAGAAAATGGCGGGGTTTTGTAGGTTGCATCTTGGTTTGTGCCTGATCTGTGCCAGAGGTGATCGAACCCTTTACCTTGACGATCACAATAATGTAGCGGTCCGTCGCGTGATCCATGAAGCTCTTATGGGTGGAGCTGTCTGTGACGAGTTCTTTTTCACTAATTAATCATGTACAGAGGGGTGTGGAAGTGGGCTGGTCTTTTTCGTTTCGACATTTTGCTCATACTCCTCTCTACTGCTCTTATTTTCCGATGCTTGTAGCGCACCTACTTTCCCCAATCTTGGGAAAAAAAGTAGATAAAGAAAGAAAGAAAGATAATAATATAATTTTATATATATACAATATACACATATATATATCTATATCTATCATCTCTCGTCTCTCTCTCCTCTCTCACTATTCTCTCAGTGTTAATGATTCTATGTATATCTTATTTATCCGTTTCTTTATCTATGCTCTATTATAGTCGTTATACAATGTAAATTAGTATCTATTCGAATTAATATATTATCTAGTAGATGTATGAGTGGTATAGTATTGAGGTTAGATAGTGGTTAATAGGTATCTTAATGTGCTGAGTTATAGACATATTATGAGTAATATGGGCTTCGCAGGATTCCTTCTAGGGGCGTTTTCGTCTAAAGGCTGGTGAGTATTATGTATTAACTATGTATTCATTTTATCATCGTATTTATATCGTCTACATCTGTACTCATGCTAGTAATATATATGTATCGATTAGTATGCTTTTGAGATTAGATGTATTATGTCAGTCCTAGTTTATTATTTAGGGTATTATGCTTACGTTTATTTACTGTAGTGTGAGCAGTGCTTTGATATGGGTCGGGAATTATACGTTAGCTATTATAACTTATAGTGAGTACTAGATAGTACCTTACTACGTTATAGTGTCTATTATATACTATATGCCGTATCCTATTACTATTCTCATATATGTATTATCTATCAAATTCATGGCTTTCAAATTTCGTTTACTAATTTTTCTTCACTTTTCTTCTCTCGCAATCTCGTTATTTATATATATAGAGTGCAATCTGCAGTTGAATCTCATTCCACCTGGTATCAGCTCATTCTCTGATGAGAATTTAAACAAGCTTTAGAGGGCTTAGTCCGCACAATTGATATATAGACATAATCCCTTTGCGAGATAGGAGTTCTAGCGGAGAAATGTACATGTCAGAAAGATATCCCAAGCTGTATAACAAGCAAACAACTAGATTCGACTTATAAACGCCAAATATGAAAACAGAAGACACATTAAAACTTTAAGAACAATATAGAAGATATACGTTAATTAGTAATACTCTTATTATGCACTATCTTCTGCAATATTTGTTTTTCAGGTTATCTACAATAAAGCCTCTATTAAGTAACGTCGATCTGGTCAACATATGTTTTATTTCGCCAAGATAGGGGGGGGCAAGTGCCCCCGCCTGCACCCCCCTGCCTACGCCCACTGTTATAGAGCAGTTATATAAAAGTTTATAATATATATATATAATATATATTATATACTATATATATATATATTAATATTATATATAATTATTAATTATATTAATATATATATATTAATTAATATTAATATAGTATATAGTATATATATATATATATATTATTATTAATATTATATAATCTTATTGATCACTCATCTGCATACCTTTTATTACCTGTTCACCGCCCTCCACCTACGCTACTTAGGGGACCAACACAGGTCAAAGAAGCTCATCCACCCTCCTGCAGAGCTTTCAGAGGTCCAGCTCACTCATGCGATATGCCTAAACAATGTTCTTCTTATGGGCATTACCAGGTCCGGACCGTGGATGCAAGTAATAGCTTACTGTTATCAGTTCCTGGGCGCATTCTGCAATACGTGGTCAAGTTTGAGGGATAGTAGTATTTCACTCCAATTACTATCTGACTACCTGATATATATACTATGGCTATGCTTAGGATGATGGGCGCTCAATCGTCAGTTTAGCTAGATAGTAGCAGCATTAAATTATATATATAGGTTATTGAAAGTAATGTTTAGTTATCGTTTGAAATTTGTGTTGATTGTTGGTTTTAGCCAATTTTTATATTGATGTATTTAGGTTAGCATAGGTGGAGTAAAATAGTGTTGAGATTATAGTTAATTGTTTGGCTATAACTTACATTAGCATATATAGTGAAAATACACAGCTAAACAAAGCCATAAACCACCCATACGCACAATCAGTATACAAAAGCGGACATGCTTAAATACAATACCTAAGGGATAATATCAATAGAATACCAAAGCTATATACACTAAACTTATATATTTATATATTATCCTGAAGAAGAGATGAAAACTTGCAAAAATTGCATCAAATTCACTATTGAACACTCCCAAAACAACATCTCAAAATTAACCACATATAACCAAACCTCAACACTCAATTACCTTATAGAACATCAACAAAAACCAACACAACACCTAAACTTTCAAAAACACTTAACAAAAACATCAATAACACAAATCACAGAAAAATTCTCGAATCAATAAACACACTAATAACGCAAAATAAGCACAAATATATATCCATAAACACATGAAAGTCCCTAATTACAAATCCACTAATCACCAAGAATCTCTATTCATAACACCTATCTAAAACACACTAACAATAATAATTAGCCAAGACTTTTGCATAACAAAGTAACAACTCTTAAAATACTTACTACTCATTGTCACAAGAGAGCTGAACTATCTCAAATAAAGTTCAATAATAATAACCACAACAACATAACATACACCGCGAGAAATGCGAGTCCGACCTAAGAAAGAAGATCAAAAACCCTCAAAGACTCACACTCAGCACTACGAGGCCCAGAAACTAATTCCAGACCATTCATCCTTTATAACAACACTACACTAAAACAATATATCTACCACATTCAATCTCAAACAAATTCCTTAATAACTAAATCACAATGCCACAACAAATGGAAACAATCATTATAGGCCTGAAACCAAAGTCAAGGAAGACACAATCGCCCATATCATCCCATATCCTTTTCTAACAAAAACTACTATGAAAAGACTTCAGTCACAAAACATAAAAGAATTTCCAGACATCCTTAAACACTGTTCCATAAACATGGATACACAACAAAAACCACTTAACCACCACGAGCCCTTACAAACTCATTCCAACACGGCATGCTTATAGAGCCTAAACAAAAACCCTATCAGCAAAAAACAATTATCTGGAATTCATGTATACGAATTATAACACCAGCTTTAGACACCGTATCTGCGGAGCACAATTAAATACAGAGAAAAATCAGAACTCACAGGTGCCAAACCACAAACATAGATGTCTCTACTGCTCAATTTCACTTCAAGGACTCAGATACACACACGTAAAAATCAAGAGAATTGTTAGAAAGTCCAAAATGCACCATCAGCCAAAACGGCCGAGCGTACCGAAGGCAATACTATCCACCCTACACTTTACAACCTATAGCATCATCAACACTATCCAACTCCAGCACAGAAACACAGAAAACATCACAAAGCATACGCAGACGACATGAACAATAGCACGTCACTCCACCAAAACACTATAGAAACAGCCACGCGACACAACATATATAGAAACACATAGAACAAATAAAAACCTGGTTAAATAACAATAGAATGACCGCATCTCCTATACAAACCTTGGCGCAGTGAGTTACGAACACATGCTATAACTACAACACTCACACCCGGATATCCTTCTAAACAACACACCAATATTTTGGATTAACAATAAGTAAAACAGTTTAACTACAATAAGAAAAGGGGATGTGGAATAGCAACGAAACACATAACATTATCAGAACAGGACTGAAAGCACTATAAATAATAGCAAATTCAAACATAAAACAATAATGGAAAGACAAACAAAAAAAGGATAGTCAATATCCTTTCAAGACCTCATTATTCGAAGTAAGACAATATCGTCAAGCGAGCATCAAAAGACATTTACTGGCCCCACAATTATCGAAGCATCAACAATAAATAAATTTTATATAACAAAAGCTGTCAAACTAAGAGCTCTCAGAATATATACATACATTTGAGGCATACACCAAACTACAAACCCCGAAACAAGAAACAAGCATACACAAATGAAACAAACATTGCGTCACCCCATAAGCATTGAACACACCTGTATACATAGATAGGTTACACAATTCTTTCACACAAAACTACCACATGTTTGGATGGAGGCTTCACACCAAGCTACCATAAATCTCAATCCTTTAGTGACATCCATAGTCATCGTAGCACCACAACAATACAACGTCTGAAATTATACCTAAATCTTCACTGCAAAGTATGACAACAAAAAAATTTAAAACTCTCCATCCCGAGGATCTAACACAGAATAATATATTAGAGTTATGTTAAGTATTTTAGTGAGATGTATATTACTACTAGGTATAAAGGTATTGTATAGAGTGATATATATATTATAATAGAGGATATATATAATACCTATATATAAACTTTTTAACTATTTTAGTTTTTTTTTTTAAAATAAACATATAGCATTATATATATATATACTATGAATATATATTCATAGATTATAGATTATATATATAAAATGATGATATCGTATGCTATATACTATAGCTATACTATAATTAATTAGTTTGGTCAGCGCGGAGAGCGGCGGAATAATGGTTAGCAGTAGTGACTCAGATACACAGACCCACAAATTTCTTCAATACATGGATACCCCGAAAATTTCTGGGCTCGATCGACCCCGATCCCCCAAGGACTACTATTAAGGCCCCTCAAAATCATTGCCTACCTAATATATATAATATATAAGTAATAAATTATATAATATAGGTATATATTTAATACTATATAGGAGCAGGACTGGGCCGATGATATAATATCAGCTCGAGTAGACGAGAACTTATGAATATCACGCACTATATGTATATATATGAAATTCTTATAGTCATACCAGTACATATATTACAGAACTACGATTATAGAGTGGCCATATATATATATAAAATCTAAAAATATTAAATTAATCTTATATATATTATAGAGAGATTAAATACTTGCCTTCGCAAATTATTCAACAGCGGAAAGAAAGATCATACCATAACCGTCTTTTCTCATCTCATCTTATGTCATTAGTTTTCGCTAGCACAAACGACGACTTGGCGAAGAAGCAAAACGGTGCCATTAAGACTCCACAAGACCATAAATTCTGTTACACTAATACCAAAGTCGAAAGTAACGCGGGCAAACATTAATTCTCACCCTTGCACTGATTAGCAGCCGGCTTCTTGCTGAATATGATAATAATTCAAAAATCTGTCATCGAATGCCAGTTCCATTAACTTTGGACTGCGCACGCTACTGTAATCCCTATTTCCAAAACCTGGGAAGATTCCCGAACCTTTCGGAATAAAATAAAACAGACCCAAATTTTCGGCTAAACGTGTCACTAGCCGTAAGTTAATATGGAGAAAATGGTTTCCAGCGCCACCTCTTCCCCCTGTTCTGGAGAGTCGCAGGCTTTTCACAACCAGCCTTGGTGTTCCACAAAAATTCATTCGAACCTTCAGAGGATGTATGCCCTTGTAAAACTGATCATTGACATCCGAGAAGCCTCTCAACTGGTGGATGGATTCTTGTGCCTTTTTTGACCTTGAAAAAAGCTATGAACAACGTTGAGAACTGGGGGTCTCCCTAAACCCACTCGCTCAGCGTTCGAGGACCAGGTCCTCTTTTTATAAAGTTCCTCTAACAAAATAAGATTCCATCCCAGGTCTCGGTGCTCTTCTGTTCTATCTATTACGCTCACTTATACTTCAGGTTATAGAGTGTCTATCATGCATGTGATTCTTATAAGTGTATTATCTATTTGCTATCTGGAATTAAATGCAATTTTCTACACATTTCTATCCCAAACGTTCAATTATTTTCTCTCTAAAGTTGACGACTTAGCGTCTAAACAATTATGCTTGTACACTTATATATTATAGTATTACAGGCGGCAATCCTTCATGAAAAGCAACTTCACAGCTAGCTATTGAAGAAAAATTTCACAATTAGAAGTAATTCTCTATGGCTTCCATATTCTCTAACTCATACATCAAAATCATTCAGTCAAGTTACTTTATTATAGAAATAAAAGGGAGAATTGAAGCGATACCTTCCACTTACCTCACACTGAACCAACTTATATATATGTTTTGAGTAACCATCCGGTAACTTTACACAAGTTAAATTTTAGTGAGGTCAATCTAAATAAACCTAACTATTAACGCACCGCGCAATTTAAACTCTAAAACGAACTTTGTCATAATCTGACTTGAACCTATTTAACAACAAACCTAATCGTCCTTAAAATCTAGAGCTCCACGATCGCAAGAATCCCTCTATTACCTATATCTCTACATCTCCTAGTATACGTCTAGAAATTATATAGAACTGTGCGAGTAGTATATTGGGATCAAGTATATACCCCTCCTCAAGACTATGCCCCATACTATCTTTAGTATCCTAATCAAAAAACGAGGCCCATCCTAGTCACAACTGAAGCCTTCAGATAGCTATACCCCCCCCCCGGATGTATGAGCTAATTACTATATCCTTCTGAATAAGTGAAATACATTACATGTGTACTAAGTGAACTGATTCGAGCCTCTTATCAACATCCAAATATGACCATATATCTCTAATCAATACTAACCGATGCTTGACAGAGATACCCTGAGTCCTCCTTATCGGCCAATTTGTATAAAGCACAGTCAAAATCATTTCACTCCTAAAATCCTTTGCTCAAAATGAGTCTTAGCGAGTCTCCTTAGATGAAGGGTAAATAGTCACCTTTGTTATCATGCCTCCCACACATTTAGTCTTGTCCTAAAACCTCTCTCTCTAATCCTAAATGCTTAGCCAACCCTGCTTAGCCTGTTATAAAGGCAATCAGTTCCTGTCTTATTCATCTCAGTTCGCAGTGTAATTTTATTATACTCCAGTGTTTTTAGACTATAGGCATCTTTATCAGGCGACGAGAGTATGGTGCGTACTGTTATGTTCTTCCTAAACTCAGCCTCCTCCGTACTCTCACCTACATCAAGGTATTATTATTATACGTATAGCAAGAATAATGGTCATTATAAATGACTTACGTCCTTTACTATTCGAGAATTTTTTATCCTTAGCTACAAACCTATACTCTATACTTACTCATAATTTTATCCATTTATAACAAGTAAAAATTTATATCTTACATTCTACATAGAACTGAAAATATTATCTTATATTAACAATTATTATTGATTTAATTATATAATAATTAATTATGGCTATTAGATATATTAATGTATAGGACATCTTTTATAACATATATATTTTTGAATTTCGCCATCCAAATTTTTTTTGAAATTAATTTAAAATAATGTACATAAGCTAATACGAATTTACAGACTTATGAGATTGTAATTATTCAATACTCTTATTGTGGCTAGCTTACTCTGTTGGTATACGTTGGAGTGTTATCCATAACTAATTATACTGTATAGTATATATATATATTAATATAATAATAATTATTATAAATATTATAATACTAATATATATAATATTAAACTGAATATTATATTAAATATATTATATATAATATATATTATATATATATATATATGATATATAATAATATATATATATATATTATATAAGTAATATATATATAATTATAATTTAATCAGATGATCACTATTACACCGCTCACGGGAATGAGACCTCAATTCATAAGAGGTAGGTGTTGAAACGCCTTAATAAAACATCAATGAGAGTAGAGAGGAGCAGCTACGCACAGATGATATCGAGAGCACGCAAGGTCAGAGAGAGAGAGAGGAGTTCAATATAGATATATCGTGAGACGCAGAAGGTATATGAATAGAGAAATCCAATAAGAACATAAGGTTGCACAAATAATAAAGAAGCACCTAGCAGCGAACTAGTCTGGAGTTACTACCTTCTTTTATAAATAAAAATCAAAGTAAATATCTGAAACCTTCATCCGTCCGTAATATTCTTATTCTAATAACCTTTTCATTGGAGAAATAACATTTACTTCATCCTTTTTAAAAACGTAAGAGTACTCAAGAAAAGCTTGGATTATAAACTATACCGTCAGATTTCTTCAAAAGTCACCTTCAGGTTCTAGCCCCTATATTAATATGGGTGAGATATACTATGCGCCCCCGATAAATATAGAAATATGAACTATCACTAACATCTTAGTTATGGTTAATCCTCTCACGCTTGAGTACTCTCCACTGATATATGAGCTATAGTTATGATTAATTAGGACTTTTTGCCTTAACTAGTCGCTTCACTAATTCACTAAACGTTGCATCCATATCTTTGCTCTTCTGAAATCTCTATATTATCGCACACCTCCTCCATTGAGAAGGGCTTAATTATACCACGAATCTTTTCATTACACAGTCTCAATCCTTTATCTCCACTTGATCAAAAATCTCTTATCCTATATCTTATATATATATATATATATATATATATATAGATATATATATACTATATATACTCCAATAACTGACTCATCATTGAGCTTATACAATAGACTACTTACTCCACCTGAGTAATTTAGTCGGAGACCTTCTCTTCTTGACATATCAATAATCCTATATAATATCTCTATAAATTCAAGTATTATATATGATTCCTATACTACTTTAGATCGTTTTTGTATTGGACAGTGTCCGGCCCATTAAATTTCAATTGAGACATATGGCTTATGGAATTTCCCCCATAGAATTCTGGTGAATTTGGTATCTGAGCGCTCTGCCTTTACCGCCAATAATATTTAAATGTATAATTATTAATAATATATATATATATATAATATTATATAATATTAATATATATATAATATATATATATTATATATATAATTATATATATATATATATATATATATATATATATTATATATAATATAAGTATATATATATATATATAAATAATATTAATAATAATATATAATATAATATATATATAATATATATATATAATATATATATATAATAGTAGGATGGGATAAAAAAATTGCGAGACTTTTCTTTTATTTCATATTATGTACACAGAATACTCTATAATATATTTAATATTATAAGAATATTAATATATATTAATATATATATATTATATAAATATAATTATATTATAATATTAATTATATTATATATATAATTATTAATATATATATAACTATATATATATATATATAATATATATATTATATATATAATAATTAATTAATAGTATATATTAATATATATATAGTATATATATATATATATATATTAATATATATAATAATAGATATTATATAATAATTATATAATTAGTATATATATATATATTATATAATATATATATATAATATATAATATATTAATATATATATATATATTATACTAAATATATAATAATATATTATATAACTAATATATATATAATATTTACATATATATATATATACATTATAATATAATATATAACATTCTAAATGCATATTATTTTTCTCATTATATATTATATATAATTTATTATTATTATTATTTAATTAATATTATTACTGTATATTATATTTATTATTAATTATTATAATTAATAATTTTATATATATTAATTATTATATTATTATATTATTATTTAATTATTAATTGTATTTTATATAATTTATTCATTATTATATATTCATTCAATTATTATTATTTACCCTATTACATATAAGATGCAAGGTATTGTTTGAGGTTATTATGGAGATAGTATTATGATTTAAATATAACTTATTATACTAAAAAGTTTATATTTTATAAGGAAGAGTATTATTATTATTGACAATATTATAATTAACTGTGAAATTACAATAATACCGAGGAACCTGAATTCGAAGTTTATAATCAGAGAAGAGAATTTGAAAATTTTCTCTGGCACTATCATCAATTATGTAATAAAATTCGATTATAATACCGATTTTTGAGTAACCTCATATTCTATAACCTCTATAACTACATTAAATTTAATATTCTTAGTTAATAATTGCTTTTTTTAGTTAATTATTAATTATTAAAAGTTTAATATTTTGGTATTACAAAAAGTTAACACTATATATATATATATAAAATAAAATTGTAAATTAGAATGTTTATTAAAAAATTTTGTAATCTGTCCATCTACATAATTAGTATTCGCGCCCACTTTATATCAATTGAAGCGTCACAGGTATAAAGTGAGCCAATAAAATTACATCATATCATACAAATTATTCAAATGAATAGAGATAAAGAGACTACACTTATGTTATATAAATAAAAATTATTTATATTGACATTACTTATTTAATAAATATAAAAATTCACTAAATCGTATTAAAATATATTTTTCTTTTTATATTAGATTTCTATTAGTTTAATTTATTATTATATATATATAAATTTAAGCTATATTTAACTTAAATCAAACCACAAAGCATTATACCTTTTATCTTTCCGTACATATTCTTGAAAGAAAGAATATTATTATACTGTAGAGATGGTTGTAGATAAATCATTAAGCACTATCACTGATATAATGAAGAGCTTACAGATAATTGTATGACGGGCAATTAACCTTTATTTTATCTTGATTATTTTTCTACTTTCTATATATATTTACAATAAAAATTATATTATAAATGATATATCTTAATAATGATTTCAGCGTATTTTACTTTTATTTCTACTTTTCTACATATCTCATCTTTCTTCTGATGAGACTATGAGGTGGTATTTTATCACATATGTTATTCTGCTTTCTGCTCTATAGTCGTTCACGGGGTTTTATTATATCACACTAAAAATTTGCAGCAAAAATATGTTCGATGTATCTCAAACAAAATTTTCTTCCTTTTTTTTACCTTACTTAAATTTTTTTATTGTTGTGGGCCTAATCTGAACACACCACTCGGGTCGAGGCGTTGGAAAAGATTGGCTACAATTTTTTATTCTCCACTATTATATATTATAATTGGTTAAAAGATAGATTTTGGACTTTGAGACATGCTTGAGACTTATTTGATTAATAAATTTTATGATAGTTATGTAAGTAATGGGTAATTTTATTGTAAGATTTAATAATGGAGTTTGCAGTGTTATGATAAAGAATGTTTTGTGAAATATAAGTCAATATAAATATATATATAGATAAAACAATCATAGATATTTTATGATTATTTTGAATGATTATTATTACGAGATTTAATAACCTATATAGAACAGAGTTTCACTCTAGTAAATCCTATTCACGACGGAGAGATCCTTTAAATCTGGGAGGTTAAATAATGAATGTTCAAATACGTTATAGATAGGTGTTTAAAATGTGTTTATATTTCATTATTTAGTAGCCGTATTGTTTTTACATAACTAGAAGTTTTAAATACTATATAATTCACAGAATTGTCTTTGATAATATAGATTTTTTAGTATATTTAGAAAGTATGAAATCACATATGCTAGGTACTTTAAATGAGTGCAGCAAGACACTAGAAAATTGTATGTTATTCCTTTAGATGTATACAATTACCCGAATATATTGCTTAGACCTACCTAAAAATATTAACTATAAATAAATTTTTATTATATTAATAAATTACTCAGGGTTTTTCATTATATAAAATATTCTCATTTTAAAAGAAGAAGAGAGAGAAGGAGGGAGAGAGAAGAAGAAGAAGAAAGAGGAAGAAGAAGAAGAAAAAGAAGACAGCAGAAAAAGAGAAGAAGAAGAAGAGAAGAAGAATGAGAGAAGAAGAAACGAAGAAGAAAGAGGAAGTAAAGAAGAAGAAGGAGAGGGAAGAAAAAAGAAAGAAGAAAAGGATAAAGTTAAGAAGCTAAAGAAGGAAGATTAAGACAAGTTGAACTGAAGAGAAAAGACACCAAAAGTAAAAGTATAAAGTAGAATTAAAGACACCAAGGAAAAGGAAAAGGAACATTAAATGGAATCAGGAGTCAGGAGTAGACGGAAATCCTTCACAAATTTTCTTTGGATACAATAAGGAAAAGGAAAAGGAAAAAGAAGAAATGAAAGAAGAAGAAAGAGATAGAAGAAGGAAGAAGAAAATATAATTTTTATATAAAGTGAAGCTCTAAAAACAATTAAAAATATTATAATTGATTGTTAACTCTGCATAGTAAAACTAGTCCTATTACTCCGGCAAAAATCATTTTTTGAGTATATTGTCCTCGAGTTTCACCCATTTATATCATCCTGTATCAATTTGCATCGGTAAACTTTTCTATAATCACTAATATATACATCTACTGACCTAATATAAACTAGTAAGCTTGCTATTCAGTAGAAAACACACTATTTCCTTTTCTATTGAATTATTACCGTCATATTTGATAGACAATATCATATCACATATCTCATGACACATTTAAAATTGGTAAGAAAATGTTCCAATATTTATTCATCGCGATTTACATTAAAATAAAAAGAAAAAAAAATCTATTTGAACATTATAATTTTAAGAATGATGGATCCGTTGAGGAATGGAGAAATATTATTCGCAACTTGTATACTTCTTAAATTATTAGATAAAATAAACTTGTCATTTTTAGTCTCTGGAATGAAGTTCATGAAGAGTATTGATATACTCTAAGGAGCGTCCGAAGATTTCTGTAACATTTGTTTTGAGAAGGAGGTGACACAAATAAAGTTAACAACGCTATCATTGCGGGTGGTATTTTCTACTCTAATATTGCCATTGACCCGATTGCAGAAACAACTATTTTCCTTATGTTTAGGGAAAGCACATTTCAAAATTTCTTTAGTCGGTTGAAATTTTTGAAAATTTAAACTTTTAAAATATATTGAGTGTAATTTTGTCTTAGCTGTTTTGAGTGTAAAATAAAATTTACCAACCCATCTAGGCCTAATCATCAAGCACAAATTATAAATTTTATTTGGCTTTTCATTGCCACAACAGAAGAACTTTCGAATTTATGTTCTTCAAAATTGATGTAATATTTCTTTTTTTCATTTTTTACCTTCCTTTTAATCTAAAACGAAGGTTTCGGGCCTACTCGGTTCGATAATCGAGTTACTTCTGTCATGAGCGTTGTTGACTATATGATCCAGATACATACTGTTGTACAGGGTGAGGTATGGATTTATATAATGTATTTCTTTCAATTTTCAGCCGAGCGTCAAAATGTTGTATCTATTTTGAGACAAAATTTATTGTTTATTGTTTTGTTTGGATTTGGCCTCGCCACTAATCCTTATCCTTCTCGATGGAAGGGTGACTTTTGGGATATACTTGAAATGATAGTTTTTGGACGGGGCAACTGAAAATGATTAGACCAGGTAATCCGGGAATAATATAGGGTTGGTTATATTTACAGAGTGCGTGTCGGTTGCTGGTAAGAAATGAAAATGGTTCAATGAAAGGCTGATTGTTTGTTGTGAGGAGAAAGAGTTCATGCTGTGTAAGTAATATTGTCTTCGAAGACACAGAGTATTCATGTAAATATTCGTAGATACGTGGTGTAGATATAAAGATGGTTTTCCAAGTGAAAAGTGATTGATGAATCGTGAAATTGTCTTGGTGAAAGAAGCGAAGGATAGTTGAGCATGTGCTGGATGATCAAAGTCAGGTGAAAGGGATTAGGGGGTTGGGAATAGGTATATCAGATCATTGTGTTGCTTTATGTAAGATTAATACTTGGTGAGGTTTTAGGTTGTGAGATGAAAATAGATAAGGAAGGAGTGGAAGAATTTTAAAGAGTGAGAAGTTAAAGTGCGTTTCTCGATTTGGTGGCTAAGAATTCTTCTAAAGGAAAGAAGTTTCTTTCACTTTCCCATTTGATTTGTCATATTGTTTCATCAAACGGAAGATTAAATTTCCCATAGCGAAATCAGGCGATTTTTTTTTCCATCCGCGCTAAGGGTCTATTTTTGTCGTTCGGTTAACGTTCTTGAGCTTTTTGATTCTTTTGAGGTTTTGTGACGTCCACATGGAAGTCGTAAATAAAATAGTTTTTTTAATGTTTCAAGTTTCGGAACCACTATTTTATTTCTTCGAAATATTTAATTAATGGTTATTTTTCCAAAGAAAATGGTGAATCATATGAATGATAAAAAATTACAAAAGTTGAAGGAAATTTTATTTTTCTCTGGTTACTTAGTATCGTTTGTTGTGATCCACTCGAAGCGATCATGTTCAATACATGTTTCTGTTTTTTTTTTATAAGAAATATAATATATATTATATAGTATATATTATAATATATAATATTTTAGTACTATATTATATATATATATATATATATATAATATATATATATATATATATATATATATTAATATATATATATATATATATATATATTATAAGTAAAACTTATACACTAAACACCAAGCAAGAATGAGACTGCTTGAACTTGAATGTAAAGCAACTCAAAAAAGATGCAAAGTTAACGAGTGGACCAGTAAGTGGATTCTAAACCCAAGAACGTCCTTCGATTTGGAAGAAAAACTTGCCAAATCTAAATCGCCTTTATAATCTGTACGACTGAGCTATATGATCCTCAATTTGAAGATTTGGATGCCAATTTTGCAGGTGTGCTGAAAGTTATGGGAAGTAAGAATTTTAATAGTGGTTGTCGTGGAATGGAAGAGGTGATGCAAGCTGTTAAAAATAAAAAGGAACCGCGTGGCTGAAATGTGCTAAAGTCAAGTGATACAGGTTCAAAAGAGAGGTGTTGGAATAGGAAAGATTGAATTTGGAATTAACAGAGTGTAAAGTTGGTCTTGTATACAGCAATAGCGTAAAAAGTTAAAGAGAATAAGGGAATCTTTTTCATAGAATAAGTGAATATGAGTGATGGTACCTTCGTGAGCTGATGATATGGATAATGAGGAGAGTGTGGTAGGGGGACGCTTCGAAATCTCCGATAACATTGTCAGATGGAAATATAAAGTGGTAGTGGTGTTGTCTGGGGTTTGATGGTAAAGAACGTAGTTATTATTTTTGGGTTAGGAAATGTAAGGAAAGATGATGAAAATAGTTGAAATGGTACAATCTGGATATCGAGACGATTGTTTAGCAATGCATTTGTGAAGGGTGGTAGTTTGTCCAAAGAGACTGGTGGATGAGGCCAGTAATTGGTATGCTTTATATAAAGGGTAAGGGAGATAAGGGGAGCTGTAGGAAATATAGACATAATTAGCTTATTGCATGTTGTAGGGAAGAGTTATTATGCTGGGTATACTTTGGTTGAAATGTGCATCGATGTGCGACTGAAGGATTAATTTGGGCGGAAAAACCAAAGTGTTCGTTTAGAAGCTGGTAAGAGATATGCAGATCAAACTCTTCACATTGGGAAACAAAAAATGGTTAGAGAAAATGAAGAAAGGAAAGAGAAGGTTTTTAAGTTTAATGGGACTTGCAAGATCGCAGATTAAGATAAATGTGGACAGCTTGGTGCAGGATGTTAGTGATATAAGGTGCTTGGTGGTATAGCTATCTGAATGGGATAATGAAGTAAAGATTTTAAAGTATAAATAAGGACCGGGAATCATAATTGGAAAAGTTAAATCGGTTTATTGAAAGAGATCGGAACACAGTTTTGATGTTGCTAGATTTAAAGTAATCGGAATCGGAATCGCAATACCCTAGACATTTGGTATCGGAATTTCAAGATGCTAGAAATTTAGAATCAGAATTGAAATTTAAGAAACTCGTAAATGGTTTCTCACAGTCTTGAAATAACCTAACCTGGTTTAACG
>JABUQX010028643.1:20000-25000 GCA_015478945.1 Trachelipus rathkii | reverse complement strand
TAGATAGATAGATTAGATTAGATAGATAGATAGATAGAAGATAGATAGAATGATAGATAGATAGATAGATAGATAGAAGATAGATAGATAGATAGAAATTTAGATAATAGATAAATTGAGAAATAATAAATAGGTAATAGTAAAGATAGATAGATAGATAGATAGATAGATAGATAGATTAGATCAGATAGATAGATAGATAGATAGATAGATAGAAGATAGATTAGATATATAGATAGTAGATAGATAAAATAAGATAGATATATAGATAGAACTAATAGATAGATAGTAATAGATTAGATAGATAGATACGATATGGATAAGATAGATAAGATAGATAGATAGATTAGATAGATAGATAGATTCAATAGATAGATAATAGATAGATAATAGATAGATAGATAAAAAAGATAAGATAGATAGATAGATAGATAGATTGATAGATAGATAGATAGATAGATAGATAGATAGATAGATAGATAGATAGATAGATAGATAGATAGATAGATAGATAGATAGATAGATAGATACGTGTAAAGATACTTAGCGTTCTTATTTTATCGTCACAGAAAGATTAGCAAATGAGAGAATACCTGAAAACGATCCAAAAAATGAAATAATATTTGAAATATTTAATTTATGAAGAAGATAAGGAAATGAGATTCTTTGAGATATATGAAAAAAATGATCAGGAAGTTAGACATTCTCCTAGATATATGACTCAAGATGATCTAGAGACAAGGCATTCTCAGAAATATACATAAAAAAGATTGTAAATGAGATGACTCTCTTTATAACTAATACGAAACAAAATCATGAATGAGGAAATCTCCAAAATCTCTAGAATGATATAATCCTTGAAATATATAGCGAAAAATGATATGAAAATGCTATAATCTCTCAGATATATATAGCCATAGCAGATCTGAAAATGATACAATCTTTTAGGTATATAGTCAAAGTAAATCTGAGAATCTTTGAGATATGATTATATATAGCCCAAGAAAATCTGAAAATGAGTACCTCAGTGATATATAACAAAAGAAGATCGGGAAGTCAAAGAAATTTCTAAGATATAAAATATAAAACATTAAGAAAGAAAATATGAAACTGAAACATTTAAAAGATTGGGGAATTAAGCAAATCTCTTTGAAGTTTAATCCAAAATTATCAGGAAATGAGAGAACTCTCTCTGAGGTAAATAATCAAAAGTTATCTGAAAGTGATAGTCACAAACACATGAAACGTACCTCCGAGATATATGACCCAAAAAGATTGAAAAACGAGATACAAATGATGGATATATGAATCAAAAGGATTGAAAGTGGGATATATCTCTGGTATACATTTGACCCTAAAAATTGGGGAAATTAAACATATCTCTGGGAGATATGACCCAAGAAGATTGAGAAATGAGACGTATCTGAGAGATATGACCCAAACAAATTGAGAAGCGATACATACCTCTGGTATATAGACTATATGACCCAAGAAAACTGAGAAATGAAATATATCTCTAATACACACTCACATGACTCAAGAAGAATGGTAAAGAAAAATCTCTCAAATATATGACCCAAAAAAGATTGGGAAAAACTCACCTTTGAGATTTATGACCCAAGAAGATCAGAAAATCGGACACATTTCTAAGATAAAAAAAATAATATCTGTTGGTCGGACATATGGCCTAATATATTGTAAGGATATTAATAAATGAAATCTTTTATTTCTTAAAAAGGTTTCTAAAAAATGCACAATGAATATCTGAAAAAATCGAGTTTACTCCAAACATATTAAATCAGATTTTGTAAGGAAGAGAAGAATAAAATTTCATACATATTACAACACTAAACTCTAATGGGGCATGACTACACCTAGAGAAAATTTACGCAGGCTAGGCTATTATAAAAGCAGTTGAAACTTTGCAGGAAAGAAGGAAAAAAAATTGAAATTTGACAGAACGTACACGCAATATATATATATATATATATATATATATATATATATATATATATATATAATTATTAATATTATATTATATATATATATATATATATATTATTTATATTATATATATATATTATATATAGTAATATATATATATATATTATCCAGTGAGCAGACCGCACCACGTCTCACAAAGAAGTACCACACTGGGTTGAATAATCAACCCCATGGGTCCTGGCAGGTATACATATTTTAAATGTCAAGGGAAATTTGAATGGCGAAATGAATTATTGCATCAAAAATCATTATAAAATAAATACAATTAAAATTATAGTACCGTACATTATAAATAGTCCTAATATTACATAACAAATCAACATGTTGTAAGAAATTCACTTTTGGAGATACAAGAATACTTAGAGTTACTGCCTAAAGTGGCCTGGTTGGTTTTCGAAACCAACTAAAGATGTCATGGTCATATTAGAATTTATTAATCTGTTATTAGTTAAATTCCTTGATAGAAACTCCAGGTGTAGGGGCGATAAAGCTTTGGTGTCTGTTTATTTTTAATCTTAGCCTCTCGTTTATATATTTTTTGTTACACAGGTTTTATTTTTTAACATTTTTTATTGTCTTTAAATTACATGGGTTAGTTCTTGTTAGCATAGAAAAAGAGTTTTAATGCTTCCTTAAATCTTTACATCAGTAGTGAAATATTGTAACAATTTTTTTAATTACATATATATATAATATATATATATACTATATATATATATATATATATATATATAGATATATATTAATATTATTTAAGATATATATATATATAGTATATATATAGTATATATATATATATATATTGGTTTAGTAATGAAAAGAGGTGATAGTGAATGTGCTTGACGGTGCAAGAGAGTATAGGTATTTTGGTAATGATTTATTAGTAGGAGTAAATGAGGTAGAGCGAGATAGTTGAAAATAGTAAATCTGCAGGCATAGATTGAATTACTGGTGGTGAAATGATCAAGAACGAGGCGAGATGGTGATTGAATAATTTGGAAGTTGTGTACACAAAGTGTAATGGAAGGTAATGTTCAGAGTAATTCGGAAGGAGAGCAGTAATAGTACTCTTATATAAGGGTAAGGGGGATTAAAGGAAACTGTATTAATTATTTAATTTATAGGAACAGATGCTGAAATAATTAATTTAATTGAGTGTTGTAGGCGAAGATATTGCTGGTATTTTATTCGAAAGAGTACGCCGAGTGACTGAGGGACTTATTGGTGAAGAATAAGGTTCTTTTAGAAGTGGTAGAGGATGTGTGTTCAAATTTTAACATTGAAACAAATGGTGGAGAAAATGAAGAGAAAGAAGACATAATTGAATTAAAGTTTGATGGTGTAGATAGGATTTAAGTAGCGGAAGCTCTATGGCAGGTGTTAGTGATATATGGTGTTGGTGGTAGGGTTTTGTATGAGTGTTTGTTGTTGCCTTTATTAATGTAGTAGGTGAAACTTATGGTACGGAATAAAAGGTATAGATCTAAGGTACAACGTTTATAGATGGACAATCTAGGGGGCGTGTTAGGTGTGAGAAGAATTAATAAAATGAGAAATAAACACATTAGAGAGTTGTATTGGTGTTGAAGAAGGAGCCAAATGAGAGAATAAACGAGAGTACATTGAGATGGTTTGGTCATATGGAAAGGATAAATGATAGTCGGTTGCTTAAGAGAATGTATAGTGATGAGCGTGCTAGAAATCGATCGGCTGTGAACCGAAGAAGAAAAGTGATTGAGTCAAATAAAGGAATTGCCTGAAGGAAAGAATGTGGGTTTGGCAGAGGCGAGAAAAAGATGCTATAAAAGAGGTGAATGGCGAGCGGTTTTGTGTGTGGGGGGGGGGGTATGGTTGTGGGCCTTGCCCAGGGGAATTGAACCCTACATTGACGAGAGTACCACAGTGACGGATTCCGTCGCCAGTCTCGTCGAAACCAATAGGGTGGATTTATCTGATTGCGACGGTTCTGCACTTAGGGTAAGGGGACGTAAGGTGGGGGACTTTTCTTTCGACTTGGGTCATGTTCTGTCTACTACTTTTCTTTCTGGTGTATGATGCGCACCTCACCTCCAATCTGAAAATAGGTGATAGTTTGAAGAAGAAGAAAGAAGATATATATATATATATATATAATATATATTATATATATATATTAGATATATATATAAATATATAATATATTATATATATATTATATATAGTAATAATAGTATATATAATATATATATAGTATATATATATATATATTATATATCATATATATATAATATATATATATATAATATATATAATATATATATTAAATAGTATAAATATATTCATATAATATTATATATATATATATAATATATATATATATATATATATATATAATTATATAATATATATATATATATGTATATTATAAGATATATATATATAGTTTGAATATAATATATATATATATATGTATATATATTATATATATTATAGTATATATATATATAGTATATATTATATATATATATATATATATATATATATAATAAATATATACTTATATATAATATATATATATATAGTATATATATATATAGATATATATATATATAATATATATATATTATATTGAATATACTATATATATATTTAATAGATATATATATATATTATATATTTATATATATATATACATATATATATATAATATAATATTATATATAATATATATATATATATTATATATATATATATATTATATATATATATTAAATATAATATATATATATAGATATATATAATTATATTATATATATATATAGTATATATATATATATATATATATATATATATACTATATTACTATATAGTGGAAACTTACCAGCGTTAAAGGGACTTATCCAATTACGGAAATTCAATCAAATCGATCATTTTCAATTATTATCAACTAACTGCAACACAAGGGCAATCAGTTCAATCAAAATTCTTTTCCAGAGTTATTTTTTAGGCAAAAAACT
>JABUQX010028643.1:0-15000 GCA_015478945.1 Trachelipus rathkii | reverse complement strand
TTGAGTAGTTCGGCCATTCAGAATTTAACTACTTTTTATTTCAAATGATTCTCATTTATAGAATTGCTTCAGATGAAGGGGAATGTTTTTTAATAATAATAATAATAATAATAATAATAATAAATAATAAAATGATTAATAATTAATAATAATAATCTTAATAATAAAATAATAATATAATTAATATAATAATCAATAATAATAATAATAATAATAATAATAATAATAATAATAATAATAATAATAATAATAATAATAATAATAATAATAATAATAATAAAATTAATAATAATAGTAGTAATAATATTAATTTTACTGAAAAAAAAACTTTAAAATTTATAATATGAATTTTACTTACGGTACATATCTATCGTAATTGTTGCTGTTTTAACAGCAACACTAGACGGAGCTGCCCTGCAGGTAAGAACAGCGTGAGCGTGCGCCCTCGTGAGGGGATTGATGACGAGGTTGTTACTAACGATGCCCTTCGCAACTTCGGTCCAGGAGTCGTCAATCATCGCTTCGTCAACCCACCACGAAACGCTTGGTTGAGGTCGCCCTGGAATAGAGAAGATATTAAAAATGAGTAAACGAGCCTTTTAATCAAAGAGCAGCAATAATAATGACACAGCAAAACTGCTTTTATTATTATTATTATTATTATTATTATTATTATTATTATTATTATTATTTTTATTATAATTATTATTATTATTATTATTATTATTATTATTATTATTATAATTATTATTATTATTATTATTAATTATAATTATAATTATAATTATAATTATAATTATAATTCTAATTATAACTTAAGTTAGATTGAATTATATTATAAATTTATAATTTTTATTTAATTATAATTATCATTATCAAATTATCAGTAGATTATTAAAATTATATTATTCTTATTATTATATATTATTAATATTATATTATTATTATTATTATTATTGTTATTATTATTATTATTATTATTATTATTATTATTATTATTTTTATTATTATTATTATTATTATTATTATTATTATTATTATTACTCTTTTTTAATTATTATTATTATTCTTTTTTAAATATTATTATTATTATTATTATTATTATTATTATTATTATTATTATTATTATTATTATTATTATTATTATTATTATTATTATTATTATTAGTAGTAGTAGTAGTAGTAGTAGTAGTAGTAGTAGTAGTAGTAGTAGTAGTAGTAGTAGTAGTAGTACGCAAATGAGATCATCACAGGGCTCTTTCGCAGAGTGGTTGGCTTGCCTTAAACTCGTGATGGCAGGAAGGACAATATTTTGTCTTCCTGGAGGGACGGCATATTACTTTCGTTGGTGATTGGCTCTCAAATAACAAAACAAAATCAACATTACATTGCTTAAAACGAGACAACGAACATTGTCTTTGTGCTTTACGTCGATCTAAACTATGTATTGATGCGTTTGGTCAGCGTTCAACTCCTATTAATGCGGTGACTCGGGCTTTAACTCGTGTTGATTCTCCGACTCGGCTTTCAACTCGTATTGATGCTCTGAGTCGGTATCCAACTCTTATTGAAGCGCCGACTCGAAGTGCAGCTCGTATTGATGCGCTGGCTAGGCATTCAACTCGTATTGATGTGACGACTCGGAGTTCAACTCACATTGATGCGCCGACTCGTAGTCCAGCTTGTATTGATGCGTCGACTCGGCATTCAACTCGTATTGAGATATGCACAACTTAGGAGTCCATACTTCTGTGCATAAAGTTTACATAATCTGAATGGCTCGGTGAGTCGCGACAGGGGGTCAACCGGATACTCGGAGGTGACGCACCGAGCTCTGAGTTCTAGCTCGTATTGATGCCTCTCCGGGAATAAATAGGGTACATCACTCGTATTGATGCAAACGACTCGGCATCTAACCTTTACGTATTGATGCGACGGCTAGGGGTCCAGTTTCGTATTAATATAGTTCACCAACTAAGGCGTAAGGACAAAACATCAGCCGCACGATGATATATACCTTGGGGAAGGCGATGTGTGATCAAATAATAGCTATAATTGTAACAAGTATTATATAATTAATTAACATAATAAATGGAATAATAATGAATTAATAATAATTAATTTTAATAGCAATATAAACATACATAATAAAAGTGGTTATATAGATTAAGTAACTTAATCTAATATATAATAATGATATAAATAAAATACATATATAATAATAATAATCTAATGAATACTCAACAATAAATAATAATAAAAATAATAAGGTAATAATAATTGGGAATAATTAATGCATGGGTAAATAATTCTCTCGTTAATGAAAAATAAACTAAGATTAATAATAATTTAACAATAATAATATTATATAATTAATTAATTATTATTTATATATAATATATAACATAATATATATAATAGTAATATTTTTATTAATAAGGTATTAATATTTTTGTTTTGAACATCTTTTCCGCATTCATTTATGAAACTTTTCAAATTATTTGAGAGCTTTTCAATTATTATCTTGATGAGTACGAAATTCCTCTTGAAAAATTCACTTACCCTCATGAAAAACAGAAAAAGTAAAAACTTTTTTAGAACACTCCTTTAACTTGCAAAATAAAGTTTTAAAAAGCAAACAATTTATAAAACAAAGATTAAGTTAAAAAAGGTGTATAATCGTTTCTGCTTTGGAAATTTAATTAATTAACACATAATTTTAATAACTTAAAAGGTTATTATCGATATTGTTTTCAATTTATGGAAAATTCTGATACGTTCCGGCTAGGTTTGGCCGAGCACCGCAATTTTTCGCATCACACCTGGCACCGCATCAAAAATATTTTATTCGTTCTTGGCGCCGAAATCTAATATGGTTTCAATTGTTTTTTTCAATACGCGACTCTCATTCAGATTTTCACGCACAACACCTTCCCTGGAAAATTGCAACAAAGCACCGTTAAAACATCACAGAATAACACAGGGTCAGTAGAACCTGTGTGCCACACAATAATGACCACACTCACTGCTGTTCCGCACCGCACTCAATTTGCAGCCGTACAGCACCGTTCATCAGACAACCGCACTATTTTCATCGCCTCCTCTTTGGATGAAATCGGCCCCAAACCTGTTCAGTAATCTGATTGAAATGCTAGTTATACTTATAAATAATGGTAATCAATTTTTTAGGTATATATATATAACTTGATGGCAACACATCTATTAATTTGACTCACGAATTTTCACCAGTTAAGCTACTATTAATATGATATATATATACATGTAAAGTAATAGGGGATTTAAATAGTTATGTATATTTGTTTTTCTTTACTATAATATACTTATATAGACATATTATATATAATAATATATTATATACGTTTTCGTTAAATATTATTTTAATTATATTAGTAATGAATAAATTTCACTATATTTCATATAATATCATATAATATATTAGATATATATATAGTATATATATATATAATATAGTATATATATATATATCATATATATATATAATATATATATATATAAATATATATTAAATAATATTATATATATATATATATATATATTATATATATATTATATATATATTATATATGATATTATATAATATTTTATATATTATATTATTATTATATAATATATTATAATATAATATTAAATTAATATTAATATTATTATATATTATATATATTATATATATAATATTTAATATTAATATATAACTTACACATATCACTAGTGGCATATTAATGACTCTCTCTTCAATGGAGGGAAATCTTACTTAAAGGTAATATTATAATTTTGTCAATATACTTAAAGGATCCTCAGGTATCCAAATGATCGTGATTATACTAACCTCCTCCCTACTATAGTATTACCTATAAAGTTATTAATGACGACTCGGTTCACGTACTATTGAGTGTACCAACGATTAGATCTCATAAAATATATTTTATATTTTATTTGCACGATAAAATGTTTATTTATTTACTCAGTGAGATATTTGTTAAATCAGTTTCCAGCTCATCAAAAGAAACAAGTAAAAGAAATTTGAATGGTTTAGAATAACATTTTTTAAATTACATAATAATAATATAAAATAAATAAAATAAGGAAAAATATAGGAATCTCGAAATAATTTAGATAAAAAATTTAATTTTGTTTTTATTAGTGTAAATTACGAATTAAGCTATTAGTATATTGTTATTTTTTAGAATCAAACATTTTACTCAGGGGAAGTAAGTCAACAATTCATTTAAAATAATAGTAGACAGTAAATTTTGCGATGTTTATACATATTAAGACATATTAAATTGTTAACACACCCATTTCACTACCCACATCTCCAGAATAGTGGTTACAGAGAATACCTTGTGGGCGAGTGAAACATTCACGAGGTCTGCAAGTTAGCAAATTGAGCCGGAGGCGTGGGTTTAAGACTTGGAGTTGAGAGAGATAATTTTCAGGCGGTTTAGGCCGGCTCTCCATACATAAGCTCTCCTTTCCCTAGACTTCTTGATCTGGCTATATCGCCTAGAGGTCGCAACTCATTAGCTTCTCCCATTCTACAGAGTCTTTCCCGACGATTGCTGCTTACCACGTCATTGGATAGTCTATTTATTCGGCTTTATCGATATACCCTTTCTTATTACCTATTTTACTCTGTGAGCTTATATAACTCTTTACTTTACTATATTATAATATTACTAGTTATATCAGCGAACTTATATGTCTCCCCTATATATATAATGGTATAAAATATATAAATAAAGTATATCTACTTTCTATGTATAGAGTGGATTTAAATATGGTTCTCTAGTATCTATAAGCACATCTAATGCATTGTATCAAAGGCTATACTACTAATTTATTATTTTTCATCTATCTCTCTCTATCTCTATATCTCATATCTCACATATATATATTTATTACTTATTATCTCTACTCACTCAACCATGTATTCGCCATCTTCTCTCTCAATTCAGTGCTTACTTTATCATCACTTCTTTCTTTTTTTGCGGTTTTGTCCCTCGTTTAAATATCACGGTGGGATACTTTTCCATATATCGTCAATCCTTTTTGTCAAGAACGAACAGTAGGAAATCCTATCATAATATCATCAATTTCTCTATTTTGAATCTAAGCTATCGACTTCTTCGTGAGTGACTTCTTCACCCTTTATAATCTGACAATTTATAATATTTTCTATCGAGGCAATATATCTATTTCTTCCTTTATTTAGTTTACCTTTGTTTCCTTTTCTTTATTTTCTTTTATTTTTTTTTATTTTTTTTTTTTTTTTTTTTTTGTTATTTTTCTGTCATTTCCTTTTTTTTTTTTACACTTTTCTTTTGTCCTCTCTTGTTTGTGCGTTTTTATTAAATTAATTCTACCTGAGAGAATGGTGTTTTTTTTTCTTTCTTTTTTTCTTTTTCTTTGTTTACACTTTTCCTTTTTTTGTATTGAAATAGGAAAATTGATTTGTTAAATAAGACTAATCACCTAAGCCTAGATTCTACTTGTCCAAAAAAAGTTGTGTTTGTAATCACCCAATTTATGGGTAGAGTAGTTCACTAAGGCTCAAAATATGCCTATGCAAAGCATAGTAATATTATAAGGAACTACTTTTAAAGGTTTTATTGCATAAATTGGATTATCTATACATCGCCTATCCTATATATGGAAAAATAAAAAAAAGTACCGTATCCAATTCATCCAAATGAGGGCTTTTTTTTCTTTGTCTTCTAATTAAAACAGCTATAATTTTACTAGCATATACCTTTTACACTAAGGTGGTTGTAGCGACTCCCTCCTGTTGACGGTATTTTCGGCGGTCTACTTGCACATATTTTCAATGTCTCCGCTAGTTGGATGTGGGTTAAAAAATTGTTTACAAGTGTTCTATGTTACTCTGCTTTGTGCGACAATTGTTCTGTGATGTCTGGTGAGTACGTCCACTCCTATACTTTCTGTATATGCCTGTGCGGAATGACTCACGAATGATATATTTTTATAAGTGTGGTATTAGTGTACCATGTTGCGAGTTTCTCACGTTGGATATGTAGTGTGGCGTTAGGTTATCTTGGCGTTTGCTTTGCTAAGCCGTACAAAATTATCGCATTATTGAGATCTCCTGTCATTATATTTCATATCAAAACCTCACACATACTTATACAAGTCCAATGTTTTCTAGGGTAAGGGCCTAACTCTGTGTACCATCACGCCTAAGTATCTATTTTTAATTTGACAGCTTTTGAAGCAACATAATATTGATAAGACTGTAACTTCATTCTCTGATATGCACAGAAATTTGCTGTATAGAGGACACCGGTGGAAAATTGTGTTCGGATCAAGTTTCAGCATTTTAAACTCTAATAATTATATTAAAAGGGAAAATATTTTATAGATATTATATGATAATTTCTTCACTTTATTGTTTGGTAAATATAAACAATGTAAACAACAAAATGTAATAGCAACATTATATTTAAATTAATAATTTGGACGTGGAATGGTTTATTATATTTTTTATTTTTTTTCTCATAAAGTTTTCAAAGAGGGAGGATATTTTACTCTCTTACTATTTTTTTCATTATGCGGTACGGAAGGTTTCTTCTTCTAGAGAATGCTCGGCAAATAATAAATAAAAAAAAAAAAGATAATATATATAATAATAATTATAGAGTAATATTAAAGAAAATAATTAATAATAAAATATCTTTTGCACCAAATTATTATTTGTAACTGATGAAATGGGTGTGATTTTCAGGTGAGAGGGATTTATTAGATTAAATCAGTGTGATCGCATATCCTCGCAGTTTTATAATTATATGCGAGATACAGAGGAGTGAGGCTAAGAGAGTATAGTAGTGTATGATGTGAGATATGCCAGAAGAGAGGAGTAGATGTCGCAGTACGAGAGACTGACCGAGAAGTGACGATTGAGAAGAGAGAGACGCACGAATAGAAGAGTAGAGAGTACCGATGAGCAGCAGAAGAATTAAGGGGTAGTAAGTATGAGGAAGTAAAAGATGTCACTAATGTTTGGAAGAAACATAATTGGATTGGTACGGTATGAAGTTGAGAATGAGGAGAATGTGATGATTATAGAGAGAGAGAGAGATAGAAGTAGAGAAATGAGATGAGAGAATGAGAGAGAGAGTTAGAGAGAAGAGATGCAGGTGAGAGAGATGTAAGAGAGTGATGATTGTAAGTAAGGGAGGTGAGCACGTGAGAGAAGTAGTAGTAAGAGAGAGTGAGTAGACTCGGATGAGATGAGATGAAGTAGAGTGAGAGAGAGAGAAGAGAGTGAGAGAGAGATGAGAGAGAGAGTAAGAGAGAGAGAGAGAGAGAGAGAGAGTAGAGAATATGGGGAAGTATAGAGAGAAAAGTAAAGAGAGAGAAGAGAGAGAGGAGAAGGAGAGAGAGAGAGGAAGGAGAGAGAGGAGGGGAGAAGAAAAAAATTATTGAAAGTTTTCTTGACTTCAATCTTCTTTCTAAGTAATCGATCGATTCTGATACAAAGAACGTAATGTAAAGATTTTGATTCCCGTAAAGACAAATAATCCATAGTAAAAAGAGGTAAATAATTCAGAAGGAGAGAATTAGAAATTTTTTAAAAAATGGAAGAAGAAAAAACTTGAATTGAATAAAGAGAAGATAGATAGAGGAAAAAAATACTACTTGTTATTTGCTCGCCATGAATTGTTTTGTTATATTTTTTAAAATGGTTTACTATTTATTTTTTAGGGTATTATTAAAAATTTTAAGGTCCTTTAACCTATATTTTTTGGCTTTAATATATACAGGTTCTTAGCAAAGGTATCCTAGTACATTCATCTACTGATAGAATCAATATGTATAACGATATATAATATAGATTATATATCTTGGGATAATAAATAGGTGTGTGAAAAGAGACAGAGATTGGGAAAGATAGAGAGAGATGAAGAGATGAAGAGTGAGATGAAGAAATAATATGATAAACTATGACGGTATCCAGATTACCGAATAGAGAACAGACAAAAGGAGGTAAGGAGAGAAGGGAGAAGAGAGGATGATTATTGAGATATAGTATGAGATGATGAGATAAAAATATATTTAAGATGATATAAAGATAATTAGATGATAATATAGACTTAGTAAGTAAGTAAGGTCATATAATATTCTGCAGTATCTAGTAAAGTACATAGACTATGATAATAAAATCCGGTATATTGATATTCGTTAAATTAGGTTTAGACAGACGCTTAGAGTATAGATAACTTAATTGTATATATTATTTAACGTAATGTAGAGTAATGTATCACTTAATATATATTCTTTAGAATATATTGATATATAATTGTATTAAGGGAGTTAATAAGTATAGTAATAGTAGCAAGATATAAGTACATGGTATATTTTTTAATAATTTTGTAGTATAATAGATAAGTTAGGCCAGTATTAGAGTATGATTGACTTCTGTGATGAGAGAGTCATGTGTGTATGAAGTAATTAAGCGAATGTATTTTAGAGAGATAGAGTGAGAGATATCATATTTGTAAAAGAAATGACGAAAGACGAGTAAAGAGATATTATAATGAGTGAGAGATTATATTTTTACTTAGCTAGAGATAGATAGAGTAGATGAGTATAGTAAGTTAGAGAGAGATGTTATCAGTTTAGTTATGTAAGCATGAGTATTAGATTAGCAATTTAGTATTAAAGCCAGAAGATTATAATATTGGATTTTTGGATACGTTACATATTTAGATCGTTAATACTTTTGATTTTTCATATGTGTGTGTGTGCTTGCATCTCGACTTACATGTGGCCAATCCTATTAAGGGATTTTTTTTTGGTATACTTTTTTACCGGCCTGGATCGGGGATATATATTTCAGATTTGGAACGGTGTGTGTGACTATTCTGTTTGTGGGAGGATATTTTCACACCTTTGTACTCGTATGTGTGATTTATTATGCTTCTCCTCATCGTATACATAGAGATATTCATCTTTTTGGTGAGTGTAATTGGCGGAGATGTAAGCTGTCTACTTCTCGCTTTAGTATGGCTTCCGAGGAGGATTGGCTGTCTTGATATATAGATATAGCGACCTCGTGTTGTGATGTGAGTTATATGCTGAGTGTCGATTTTATGCTTCGATATGTCTCGTTTTGTTGTGTGGCGACGGCTGTCAGAGTGATGTGTGTCTTTGATTATAGAGTAGGTAGTGGTGATCTCTTAATATGATTATAATTGGAGATTATCGCCAGTGGTTGCCGGCGTGACTGGTAGTATTTTGTAGTGGTGAGATTCTGTCAGGAGGCTATTATAGAGTGTATATAGATATACTCTCGTTTCTCGCGCGTTTGAGCTTTTTCTGAGTGTGGAGGTGAGGTGAGTAACAACCGATCTGGTGGCAGTGGACAGGCATATGTGGGGGCTGTGTGTGTTGCTCTTAGAGGCAGGATGTGTGTGTGTGTGTACTTGATTCTGGTTAGACCGCTCTCTCTTCGCATATGTTGTATCCACGTCGCTACCGAGATATATCATTCTAGCGAGATATAGTGTGCTGATGGGCTGGTATTCATTATATACTAGTGACGCGTCTCGGTGTCTGCGATCGTCGTCAGGCTAGTGTGCGCTCGCTCGCTCGCGCTCTTTGCGCTGGAGTATCGTGCAGTGTGTGATATCTAGTGTGCGTCTCTCTCGATAAGCGGATTGTGCCTGCTCAGCATCGGGAACTGTCAGAGCACGACATCATTCGAGGTTTTACTTATGTCTGCGACTCACGATGAGGATCTCTCACACTTATACTGGCGCTGACGCTATAGAATTATGGCACTCTTTTTCCAGCTGTATATGAAGATTGTCGTGATGACCCTCTGCACATACAGTTCAGGAGTTGATTGTCCCGTCCAGCTAATGAGAGAGGGTCCATTTCGTTCAAGCTATACTAACTTGAATTAAAGTTCCATCTTGTATCCTGTTTCTCGGAGCTATCCTTCTTATTGAAAGTCATAAGGAATTTTCATGCTGACAATATTTTAGATACATTAGATGCGGTGAAAAAAACGAAGAATTGCTTTCATTCCGTAACAGTTTTAAGAAGAATTTCTGTTGACATGTTTGCGGATTTCTCCCCGTACGGTACATCCTTCATGCTTGTTTGATTTAATCTCGATTTTGCATTAAGTAAATTGTTTACAAGCTAAGTTTTTATCCGTTTATTCGAACCATTTGCTTTACTTGCCAGCGGTTTGGCTTCCCGGGAATTAGTAGAGAACCAAGTAAAATATGCGCCATTTGCGGAGGCGAGTTTTTTTTTACATTCCACTGCAAAAACACTTATTTGCAACAATTGTTGGGGATTAGCGAACAGCGCTCTTCTTAAATCCGTTCTACTTGTTTGAACAAAATATTTGAGCTGTGTACGGAGTGTCATAAGCAAAGTTGGCAGCGTAAGAGATGCTTTACATTGTTGCTATTTTTCTTGCTTTAGTGTTAACAACAAACTGACAATAGGAAACAACCAGTTTGACAGAGATTTTCACCAGACCTACAAACCCAGTGGATTCATGTGTGATATGAAACATGCCTGATGCATCGTTCTATTAGATTTCAATAGTGGAAAGGAGCGGTCATACCAATTTACGTTCCTAGTGAATGATTAACAGGACTTTCAATAAACGCGAGTCTGGGTTTTTGACGAAACAAAATAGCAGATTAGCATAATACTACATACCTACAATCGGAAGATGTCTCCAGAATTCTGCCTTTCTGGCCTTGGCTGATTGAGATTGCCGAAGCAGTAATAGAGGCATATTAACGTTACGTCCTTCTATTTTATTCTCACTAATTTGATACCTATTAATGAATGAATGTTTCTGAGTGGGAACAATTATATGTACAAACAAGGAATGTAATTTGCTAATTATATAGGGCTTATAATATTATAAATTAGGGAAATGCGCCCATGCAGCTTCTACTAGCCCCGAGAATAAAAAGAAAGACCGCATAGCAGATTTTCTGTACCAATTGTAACAGTTGAAATTGAATACAACAACGAGCGTTCATTAGCTATAGATTATTCATTATTCTGTGCGAGATCTTCTCTATTAATCTAATTGTGGTTTTATTTTTATCAGTAATATATAAAGGTTCTATATGGGCTTATTTTCTGTGGTTCACAAAGGATATCAGTTCCATAAATGGTTGACTTGATTGATTTTGATTCTTATGGAAGAGTAGATAGTATTGTTTTACAATTATTAGAATGTAAGAGACCAAACAATGCTCTTGAGTATCATGTGCAGAGGCGTATGATTTAAGGGAAATAGTTTGGGTTACCGATACGATATAGACTATTGTGTTAAGAAACTTTTCCTTCAATCAGTTCTGGCTCATTGGAAATTTAGGACATATAGCATAAGAATTTTCCATTTCATAGTACTTTAAGGGTCACTGAGTGTCTTCAAAATGAGAATAAATAGGTAATGAATAAGTAAACTGTTAAACTTTTTACACCTGAGGGGCAACAATCTTTAATTGATCACAGAATATTAGACAGTACCCTACAGAAGAGAACAACATGCTGTATATTCTACGTGTGTTTTTTTGTAGACACATATTATAATTATTTATGTCAAACTCCATGATGTAAGACAGTGACCTATCTGAAAAGTACCAAGCTAAATATGGGTCAAAATATTTAAATGAATATTGAAAATTGGAATATAGCACAACGTTGTGACTCTTGTAACTTTTTACCTGGGGGCACAGTTTTTAAAATTTAATATAGAATGTGCGACAGTGAAATATTGAAGAGATCACACATATCAAGAATTATATTACCTTTTTGTACGACTCAAATGAGGTCCTGAAAATTAGTAAACCCTCCTTCTAACTTTTTATTTGAGGGGCAACAATTTTAATTTGAACACAGAATGTAAGACAGTACCTTACAGAAGAAACCTCTCAAACAATTTGTCTTCTTGTATTACAAAGTATATTCTATGTTTTTTTTTTGTAAGCCATAGTATCCTAAAATTTTATGTCAAACTACATGACGTAAGACATTGACCTACTGAACAATTAGCCAACCTAAATATTGGTCAAAAAATATTTGAATGAAAATACGAAAATTGGAATTCATCAACGTTGTAACTTTTGTAACTTTTTACCTGGTGGGCAATAGTCTTCAAATTTAATAGTGAATGTACGACAGTGACATATTGAAGAGATCCAACATATCACTATATATTACCATTTTAGTTCGACTCAAAGTAGGTCCTGAAAATTAAGTTAAAACCTTTTTAACTTTTTACATGATTGGCAAGATTCTTTAATTGACCACAGGGTGTAAAATATTTACTACAAAAGAGAAAACATTCTTTATATACTACGTTTTTTTGTAAGACCCATAGTACGTCCTAAAATTTTTGTCAAACTGCATGATGTAAGAGAGTGACCTACTGAAAAGTACCAACCTAAATATGGGTCAAAGTATTTTGAATGTACGACAGTGAAAAGTAGGTCCTTAAGTAAACCACGTGAGTCACTACTTTAGACTTTTTTCCTGGGGGGCAACAGTTTTTTAAAATTAATATAGAATGTACGAGAGTGTTGACTTGCTGAAGAGATCCAACATATCAGAATAATATTACAATTTTTGTACGACTCTTCAAATTAGGTCTAATGATTATTACTCCCCTTTTAACCTTTTTTTTAAACGTTAAATTAGGCAACAAATCTTAATTTGATCACAAAATGTAAGGCATTACGTCTACAAAAGAAGAGAAACATTATGTCTGTATATTTTACGTTCTTTTTTGGGTAAGACCTATAGTAGTTTTTCGAAAACATGAATTTCATTTCAAAACTTCATGATGTAGACAGTGACCTTACAGAAAAGTACCAACCAAATATGGGTCGAAAAATATTTTGAATGAAATATGAAAATTTGGAATATAGCAATCAACGATTGTGGACTCTTGTAACATTTACTGGGGGGCAACAGTCTTCAAATGTAATATAAAAGGTACGACAGTGACCTATTTAAAAGATCCAACATTTAGAATAAATTACGATTTCTGTACGACTCAAAGTAGATTCTGAAAATTAAGAAACTTTTAACTTTTAACTTGAAGGGCAACAATCTTTAATTTGACTGAGACAAAGAATGTAAGACAGTAACCGACAGAAGAGAAAGAACATGTCTGTATATTTTACGTTTGTTTTGTAAGAAACCCATAGTACGATGCTAAAAATTAATGTCAAACTACGATGATGTTAAAACAGTGACTACATAAAATCCAACCTAAATATGGGTCAAATATTTGAATATTTGAGTGAAAATTGGAATATAGCATCAACGTTTGTGATCTTGTAACTTTTTAACTGAGGCCAACAGTTTTAAAATTTATATTAGAATGTACGACAGTGACCTATTGAAAGATCCAACATATCAGTATTTATTACCTTTTTGTGTACGACTCAAAGTAGTCTGAAAATTTGGAGTAAAACCTTTTTAACTTTTTTCCTGAGGGGCAACAATCTTTAATTTGACACAGGGTGTAAAAGATAGTAACCTACAGAGAGAAACAACATGTCTGTATATACACGTTTTTGTAAGACCCATAGTAACTTTATAAAATTTTAGGTAACAAATTTATTGACAGTGACCTACTGAAAGTACCAACTGAAATAATGGTCAAAATATTTGAATAAAAACAAGAAAATTGGAACATAGTAAAATAACGTTTTCGCTCTTGTAACTCTTTACCTGGGGGCAACAGTTTTTAAATTTATATTGATGTACGACAGTGAGCTATTGAAAAGATCCAACATATCAGCTTATAATACCATTTTTGTACTCCTTAAATTAGGTCGCTTAGACAAAATAGAAACCTTTCTGCAGAATCACGAAAGTTGAAATTTTAAATTTGGATCACAGATGTAAGACAGTAACCTTCAGAAGAAAACATTATGTCTGTATATTCTACGTTTTTTTTTTGTAAGACCCAATAGTACGTTCCTACAAATTTATGTTCAAACTACATGATGTAACCACGCAACCTACTGAAATTCCAACCCTAAATATGGGGCAAATATTTGAAAAAAATATGAAAAATTGGAATATAGGATCACTTTGACTCTTGTAACTTTTTTACCTGGGGGCTAACAGTCTTTAAATTCCAATTAGAAGCTAGACAGTGACCTATTGTAGAGATCCAACATATTCAAAATATATACCATTTTTGTACGAACTAAAAAGTAGGCTGAAACTTAAGTAAAACTCTTTTAAACTTTTACTGGGGTCCAACAAAACTTTAATTTGGACCAACAGAAGTATAGATAGTTAATCGCACAGAAGAGAAAACAATAATGTTGTATATTCCTCCGTTTTTTTGTAAGACCCATAGTACCGTCCTAAAATTTATGTAAAACTAAATAATGTGTAAAACAGTGACCTACTGAAAGTAAAAACATAGATATGGGTAAAATAAATTTAATGAAAATATAAAATTGGAATATAGCATCAAACGTTGTGACTCTTGTAAAATTTTAACTGGGGGGCAACAGTCTACGAATTTAATAGTGAATGTACGACAGTGACCCTATGAAGAGATCTAACATATCAGTATTTATTACCATTTTTGTTCGACTCAAAGTAGGTCTGATAAATTAGTAAATTTTTTTTACATTTTACCTGAGGGCAACAATCTTAATTTTGACCACAGAGTGTAAATAGTAAACTACAAAAGAAAAAACAGTGTCCTTATATACTACGTTTTTTGTAAGACCCTATTACAATCCTAAAATTTTAACTTTTCCTTTGTAGCAATGTTAAGACATGATACTCTACTGAAAATACTAAACCTAAATATGGGTCAAAATATTTGAATAAAATAATGAAAATTTAATATAGGAAAAGGAAAAGTTGTCTATTTATAATCACAACGACAAGTTTTTAAATTGTATATAAATGTACTTTCACTAAAAG
>JABUQX010028642.1:35000-44166 GCA_015478945.1 Trachelipus rathkii | reverse complement strand
ATTCAAAAAATATCAAAATCACTTTTCTACGACATTTATTTCAGGAGGAATGGCCATTTCCAGTTTATATTGTTCGAACACATTAAATCCAAAAAATTTCCAAATTTCAACATTTTTGACAAAAAATAAATTTTACGCATTTCGCGGTGACGTCGAAAAAATTTTAGGTTCATTACAAATCGAAGAACCCTAGTTGTTCCTCACACAAAAACCTTCTAAAAATATAAAAATTCACTTTTCTACGACTCGTATTTCAGGAGGAATAGCCATTTATATGTTCGAAACCACAAAAATCCAAAAATTTCCAAAATTCAAAATTTTTGACAAATTAATTAAGAACCAGTTACTCCAAAAGACAACAGCTATTAAAAATCCGAAGACAACCTAGTGTTCCTCACACAAATTCCTTTCAAAAAAATATCAAAATCACCTTTCTACGACTTGTATTTCAGGAGGAATAGCCACTTATATGGTTTGAACCACAAAAAAATCCAAAAATTTTCTAAATTTTGACAAAAATAATTAAGAAAACCAGTTTACTCCAAAAAGTTATAACAGTATTACAAATCCGAAGATACCATAGTTGTCCTCACACAAAAACCTTTTCAAAAATATCAAAATCACTTTCTACGACTTGTATTTCAGAGAGAAATAGCCAATTTATATAATCGAACCACAAAAATCCAAAAATTTACAAATTTCAACATTGACAAAAATAAATTAAAACCTGTTAACTCAAAAGTTTAGACAGCTATTTACAAATCCGAAAGACACCCTAGTGTTCTCACACAAAAAACCTTTCAAAAAATATCCAAATGCAACTTTTCTACGACTTGTATTTCAGGAGAAAATACCCATTTATATGTTCGAACCACATAAATCCTAAAAATTTACAAATTTCAACATTCTGACAAAAATAAATTAAGAACCTGTTTACTTCCAAAAGTATTACAGCTATTACAAATCCGAAGACCCCCTAGTGTTCCTCACACAAAACCCTTTTCTAAAATATCAAAATCACTTTTCTACGATCTGTATTTCAGGAGGAATGACCATTTATATGTTCGAAACACAAAAATCCAAAAATTTCAAAATCAACATTTTGTTACAAAATAAATTAAAAACCAGTTACTCCAAAAGTACAACAGAGCTATTACAAATTCGAAGACACCCTAGTTGTTCCTCACACAAAATCCTTTTCAAAAAATATCAAAATTCACTTTTCTACGTCTTGTATTTCAGGAGGAATAGCCAGTTTATATGTTCGAACCACAAAAATCCTAAAAATTTCAAAATTTCAACATATTGACAAAAATAAATTAAGAACCTGTTACTCCAAAAAGTATAACAGCCTATTACAAATCGAAAGACACTCTAGTGTTCCTCACACAAAACCTTTTCTAAAAAATATCAAAATCACTTTTCACGACTGTATTCAGGAGGAATTAATTGCCACTTATGACTTAGTACTGCGAACACAAAAATCCAAAAATTATACAAATTTGAGTCTTTTTGACAAAATAAATTAAAGAAAAACCTGTTACTCCAAAAGTAAAACAGCTATTACAAATCCGAAGACACCCTAGCTGTTCCTCACACAAAAAACCTTTCTTAAAAATATCAAAATCACTTTTTCTACGACTTTTATTTCAGGAGGAATAGCCATTCTATATGTTCGAACCACTCAAATAATCCAAAATTTCCGAAATGTCAACAATCTGACAAAAAATATATTACAGAACCAGTTCTCCAAAAGTACAACAGCTATTACAAATCCGAAGACACACCAGTGTTCCTCACACAAAAACCTTTCGAAAAATATCAAAATCACTTCTCTACGACTTGTATTTCAGAGGAATAGCCATTTATATGTTCGAACACAAAAATCCAAAAATTTCTAAATTTTGACAAAAATAAATTAAGAACCAGTTACTCCAAAAGATAACACTATTACAAATCCGGGAAGACACCCCTGTGTTGCCTCACAGAAAAAGACCTTTCTAAAAATTATATCAAAATCACTTTTCTACGCCTTGTATTTCAGGAGGAAAACCATTTATATGTTAGAAACACAAAAATCCAAAAATGCGCCCAAATATTCAACATTTTGACAAGATTAAAATTAAAGAACCCTGTTACTCGAAAGGTATAATAGCTATTTACAAATCCGAAGACTTTCATTAGTACTTCCTCATACAAAAACCTTTCAAAAAATATCAAAATCACTTTTCTACGACTTGTATTTGAGGAGGAATTGCCATTTATATTTTCGAACAACAAAAATCCAAAAATCTTTACAAATTTCAACAGTTTTGACAAGAAGAAGATTTATAGAAGCCTGTTTACTTCCAAAAGTATAACAGGCTATTAACAAATCCGAAGACACCCTAGTGTTCCTCCCACAAAAACCCTTTCTTAAAATATTAAAATCACTTTTTTACGACCTTGTATGTCAGGAGGAATAGCCATTTATATGTGCGAACCACAAAAATCCAAAAAAATATTACAACATTTCAACATTTGACAAAAATAGATTAAGAACCTGGTTACCCAAAAGTGTATAACAGATTTTACAAAATCCGGAAGAACGACGCAGTAGGTATTCTCACGACAAAACCTTTCTAAAAATATCAAACACTTCTTCTCGACTTGATTTCAGGAGAAAGCCATCTCGTAGTAGTGTTCGAACCACAGAAAATCCAAAATTTCCAAAAAGGTTCAACATTTTGACAAAAAATAAATTAAAAAAAGCCTGTTACTCCAAAAGTATAAACAGCTATTACAAATCCGAAAACACCCTAGTGTTCCCTCACACAAAAACCTGTCTAAAAATATCAAAATCACTTTTCTCTACGACTTGTATTGCAGGAGGAATAGCCATTTACGATGTATCAACCACAAAAAATCCTAAAAAAGATTCCAAATTTCGACAACATTTTGACCAAAAAGTAAATTAAGAACCAGTTACTCCAAAAAGTATAACAAGCTATTACAAATCGAATTACACCCCTAGTGTTCCTCTACAAAAAACCTTTCTAAAAAATATCAAAATCACTTTCCTACGACTTGATTTCAGGAGGAAATAGCCATTTATATGTTCGAGCCACAAAATCCAAAAATTTCAAATTTCAACATTTTGACAAAAATAATTAAGAACCTGTTACTCCAAAAAGTAGAACAGCTATTACAAATCCGAAGGAAACTCTAGTGTTCCTCACACAAAAAACCTTTCAAAAAATATCAAATCACTTTTTCTACGACTTGTAATTCAGGAGGAATAGCCATTTATATGTCGAACCACAAAAATATTCCAAAAATTTACAACATTTCAAAATTTTGACAATAATATAAATTAAGAACCTGTTACTCCAAAAAGTATAAAGCTCTTACAAATCCGAAGACACCCTAGTCGTTCCTCACACAAAAAACCTTTCTAAAAATATCAAAATCACTTTTCTACGACTTGTATTTCATGAGGAATAGCCATTTATATGTTCGAACCACAAAAATCCAAAAATTTACAAATTTCAACATTTTGACAAAAATAAATTAAGAACCTGTTACTCCAAAAGTATAACAGCTATTACAAATCCGAAGACACCCTAGTGTTCCTCACACAAAAACCTTTCTAAAAATATCAAAATCACTTTTCTACGAATTGTATTTCAGGAGGAATAGCCATTTATATGTTCGAACCACAAAAATCCAAAAATTTCCAAATTTCAACATTTTGACAAAAATAAATTAACCCCTTCACTGCGGCGACCTGCTCGACCAAAGCTACCAAATAAAAATTCATCTATATATAGACGCGCCCGCAAAATGTCGTACCAATAAAAAATGTCTATTTATATACTCACAGCAAATTAAAACTTTTTAAATGAATCTATATATAGATGCAGCCGCAAAATAGCATGTGACTATTAGTTTCAATCATTATATATATATATATATATATATATATATATATATATATATATATATATGATTTATATACAATGTATATATATACAAATATATATATATATATATATAAATATTATAAGTTTATATATCAGTAATTATAATATACTTATATATATATTATCATAGTAATATATTATATAATATATAGTTATATATATATATATATATAAATATATAGTATATATATCAAATTGCCAAGTGTAACAATGTTACGAGTCACAAAATCACTCTATCTTTATTCACAAATGATGGAGAACTAGCGATCTCCGGTTTAAAATATATATTTTTTTCCGATGAAAAAATAATGAGTTTCCAACTAGTTTTTATTAATTTTTAAATCATCTATAAATAGAAGCTGCAGCAAATACCGTCTATAAATAGACTCACCGCAATATGGGACCACTTTTGGAGCCATCTATATTTGGAAGCGATGAAAAAACATTGAGTTTCCAACTAGTTTTTATTAATTTGAAACCGTCTATAAATAGAAGCCGCCGCAAAGTAAGATTAACCAATTTTTAAATACCGTCTATAAATAGACTCACCGCAAAATGGGCCCATTTTTGGGGCCGTCTATATATAGACGCGACGCAGTAAAGGGGTTAAGAACCAGTTACTCCAAAAGTATAACAGCTATTACAAATCCGAAGACACCCTAGTATGTTCCTCACAAGAAAACCTTTGTCCTAAATCATCAAAAATCACTTTTCTACACTTGTATTTCAGGAGGAATAGCCATTTATATGTTCGAACCACAAAAATCCAAAAATTTCCAAATTTCAACATTTTGACAAAAAATAAATTAAGAACCTGTTACTCCAAAAGTATAACAGCTATTACAAATCCGAAGACACCCTAGTATTCCTCACACAAAAACCTTTCTAAAAATATCAAAATCACTTTTCTACGACTTGTATTTCAGGAGGAATAGCCATTTATATGTTCGAACCAAAAAAATCCAAAAATATCCAAATTTCAACATTTTGACAAAAATAAATTAAGAACCAGTTACTCCAAATATAACAGCTATTACAAATCCGAAGACACCTAGTTCCTCACACAAAAAACGTTCAAAAAAATATCAAAATCACTTTTCTACGACTTGTATTTCAGAAGGAATGGCCATTTATATGTTTGAACCACAAAAATCCAAAAATTTCAAAATTTCAAAATTTTGACAAAAATTAATTAAGAACCTGTTACTCCAAAAGTATAACAGCTATTAAAAATCCGAAGACACCCTAGTATTCCTCACACAAAAACCTTTCTAAAAATATAAAAATCACTTTTCTACGACTTGTATTTCAGGAGGAAATTACAAATCAGAATACACCATAGTTTTTCCTCACACTTAAACCTTTATAAAAAAATTAATATTAAGGAACTTGTTACTCCAAAAAGTATAACAGCTATTCAAAATCAGAAGACACCCTAGTGTCTCATCAGCACAAAACACTTTCTATAAAATATCCAAAAATCACTTTTTAACGACTTGTATTTCAGGAGGAATAGCCATTTATATGTTTGAACCACAAAAATCCAAAAATTTCCAATTTCAAAATTTTTAAAAAAATAAATTAAGAATATGTTACTAAAAAGCGTATAACAGCTATGAAATCCGAAGACACCATAGTATTCCTCACACAAAAACCTTTCAAAAAATATAAAAATCACTTTTCTACGACTTGTATTTCAGGAGGAATGGCCATTTATATGTTTGAACCACAAAAATCCAAAAATTTCCAAATTTCAAACAATTTGAACAAAATAATTAAAAACCTGTTACTCCAAAAGTATAACAGCTATTAAAAATCCGAAGACACCATAGTATTCCTCACACAAAAACCTTTCTAAAAATATAAAAATCACTTTTCTACGACTTGTATTTCAGGAGGAATGGCCATTTATATGTTTGAACCAAAAAAATCCAAAAAATTAACCACAATTCAAAATTTGGACGAAAAATAAAATTAAGAACCTGTTATCCAAAGCTATAACACTATTTACAAATCCGAAGCAACTAGGTGTTGCTCACACAAAACCTTCGAAATTATCAAAAATCACACTTTTCTACGACTTGTAATTCAGGAGAAATAGCCATTTTTATGTTCGAACCACAAAAATCCAAAAATTCCCAAAGTTCTAAATTTTGACCAAAAATATATAGTTAAGAACCAGTTTACTCGCAAAGTATAACAGCTATTACCAATACGAAGATACCCTAGTGATTCCTCACGTACTAAATCTAGTTGATCTGTTCGTATCTGCCGTAGGACCTGACCTAAACTAGGAATTCCTAGATGATGCGTCGTTGCCCGTAAAAGAACCTAGAACGTAACCTAGAATGGATTGTCGAGTCGCTGTAAACGTAGACACTTAAGCTAGGATAATGTAAAAGTGCATCACTTGTAGGATATTCTAATATTGGAAAAAAAATATTTTGCAAGAAACAAGTATACTTGGAGCCACCACTGTTTATCATTACCTTAATTGTTTTTCAATGTCATAACATTTACAATATTTCTTAACACTATTGACAAACAAACATTTTTATCTAATATGAAACAAAATCTTGCAAGAGTGCTAAACTTATAAAATCATTTTCACAAACTCTTAAAAAAAAAAATTCAAGAAATAGGACACAAATTATGTGTAAATTACATAATAGATTTAATTAAAAATTAATAGATGCTTTGTAATTATATATATTGTTCTCTTATATACGCAGTTCCAATAATTCCCGAAATATGATTATAACCATGTCTAAAAATCTAGCTTAATTCCAAAGGGTGTCCTCGATAGTTCTGTAACTTAATATACGATAAATATCGATTGAGGTCAGAAAGAATTCTTAAGTTTACCCATATTATATATTATATATAATATATATATGGGTATAGTAGTAGTAGTAATATATAATATATATATATATATATATATATATAATATATATATATATATATATATATATAATATAGTATAATATATAATATATATATACTATAATAGTATAGGGATGATTATTAGTAGAGTATAGGGTATGATATAGTATATATAATATATATATATGTATATATGAGTTCATATATAGTTTAGGTATAGTATGAGTATTATTTATAGTAGATGATAGGGTATAGTACTTATATAATTTTATATAGTAGGTATATATGTAGTTAGTATTATAGTATTTAGGGCGGATATAGTAGGTATATGAGATGAGGGTAGTAGTATAGTTAGTATGTAATAGTATAGTTATATATATATAAGTAAGCTATAGTAATATAGTATAGTAGTATGTGTAGTATATATTATTAGGATATTATGTATATAGTATGGTAATACTGTCAGAAAGTAGTCAAGTTTTTAGAAGATTCTTGGTGCGAAGCTTCTGGAATTAGCGCAGAAGGACTTACCACTAAACCAATTATAAAAATAAAAAAACGTAGTACTTAATTTAACTTTTCCTGAAGGTTAGAAATTATTATTGACACCCAAAAATTTTCGGTTTAAAAAATGTTGTGGGGTCGCTGTCTACAGGCTTCTACCATATAGATAGTATATATATATATACTTAATATAAATTATATATAATGATATATATATATAATAGTATAATATATATATAATAATATTATATATATATATATAGTAATATATATATAATATATATATTATATATAATATATATATATATATATATATATACTATTATATATATAAGGCATATTTGTCAAACTGTTACTGTGACTTTTTCTTAAAAATTTTCTGTTCAAAAAAAAATTTTCTAAAAAAACTTTTTTTCAGGGGAAAAAAGTTACAGTTAAGTTAGGTTTTTTAATTTAAAATTGCTTAAATGGCAAGCTTCTGGCATATTCCAGAAGCTTGCGGGTAAGCAATTTCTCAAAAAAACTTCTAACTGTAACTTTCGAATTTCAGTACAGTACAGTTTTGTACAAATATGCTAATATATATATATATATATATATATTATATACTATACTATAATATATAATATATATATATATATATACTATAGTATATATATAATATCATTTATATATAGTATATATATATATTATATATATCCCACATAGTACTGTAACATACGCGTGTGACGTCAGAGTATTTACGCAGACTCCCATTCAGAGTATGGACGTCAACGCAATTTCAGCTATACGTCATACAAACGAAGCTCCGTTTGAATCTACATCGAAGTCATATAGTATATATATATAATATATATATATATTATATATATATTATATATATAATATTATATATAATATATATACTATATATATATATATATAATATACGATATATAGTTATATACTCAACGCATTGACTTAACAATTTTTTTAGTATACCACTAAAACTTAGAAGTTTTCTTAGTAAAACCTAATTAAAATATTATAACAAGGTGGATAAAATCGAAGCATCGTTACAAAATATGAAGTAAATCATAAATTAATTTCTAAAATGACAAGTAAAAAAACTCTAGAAATCCCTTAACTTTCACAACGATGAATATCCTCTCTCGACGGATAGTTAATAAGAACTGTTATATGAATAAATACATTGATAATACTATATATCTATGATATAATACTGACCAGTAACTACGGTATATATATATATACTATATTCATCACTACGATATATATACTATATTTAAATAATATACTATATATAGATATATATATACTATAATTAATACGTACTATATATAATTATATATATTATATAATATATATAATATAATAATATATATAATAATCTAGAATAATATCAAAATTAATAATAATATATATATATATATATATATATATATTATATTATAGTATATAATAGTTAGTATATATAAATATATAGTCTATATTATAATATATATAGTATCATATATATACATATATAATATATGATATATATATATAGGGTCAAAGCACGGGCAACGGTGTGCTCGCATGACTAGTGCCCCGGATCTAGTTTAAGTAACGCGATTATTATATACGAATACGGACGGGTCGCGCTACCAAATCTACGCTCTAAATTACACAGGTTGTCATGACTATCATAAGGTAAGATGCACGTAACTACCATGTGTGGGCCAGATGAAATGACATTATGCGATGACCGGTTAATGATGTACTGTATATATATATATATATATATATATTATATAGTATAATATAAATTAAAT
>JABUQX010028642.1:27500-30000 GCA_015478945.1 Trachelipus rathkii | reverse complement strand
CAGAATGCATTGAAGTGAGATGGTTATCTCATTTTAAGATAGTGAATGCTGTCTTCAGGAGCTTAAAGTCAATTTTGATGGCTTGTGAAGCATATCCACAAAGAAGGGACATCCCTTGCATTATTGCAGGGGGCATCTTGCTGGAAATCAGAAATGAGAGTTTCCTTGTCACCTGTTATGTAATGAATGAACTCCTTAGTGCACTCTCTCTTTTCTTAGTAATGCTTTGCAAAAGAAGGACTTTAGTATGACCAAAGTCATCCCCCTAATTACTGGAACAAAATTGCACCTGCAAAATATTGCAAATCAGTGTGGAGACGTCAATAGTGACTTACAAAAAAACGTTCGGTGTGAAATAATGGAGGAGTTTGTATCTGAAGTGCACCTGATTGCTGATGAAGATAAGAAAAATTGCATTTAAAGGGGGATGAATAATAGTACTGCAATAGGTGTAACGAGAATTGAAGAAAAGGTTCAACTGGACAAATCAATTTTATATAATGATATTTGTATGTGTAGCATTTCAGACGTTTCAGATCAAAACAAATTTACCGAGTATAAAGTTAGCAAAATTTATGTGGACAGATTTCCCCCAGATGCTTTAATGCGGAGAGGTGTACTATCTGGACTCCACCCCCTCCCCCCACCCATGAAATGCTTTCATTTTTTATATCATTCCAGTGCTCGAAGCGAAATTTTTAAAGCAGTATTGAAAGCCCACTGTCGAATAAAATTTGGAAGCGGACGTGGTTAGTATTGCGAGTTACAAAGCTCTGTGAAATCTTTCTTGTCATTCCTGTAACGATAGCTCTCGGTTAAAGACTAGTTTAGTAATATGAACCGAATGACTAAGTAAGACAAGATAAATAGAATGCTGTGCCAGAATCCTTATGCATTGTAATGATGATAAGCATCGAGGGGTTTGAGATTCCAACTGAGGATTTTCTATAAAAAAAAGACAGTAGACTTGTATGCGACGAAGAAAACTCTTCGTATACGATTCCTTTAAACTTACTTCTTTAATACCCCTAACTTACTAAGACTAACGTCTGTGATAACGGCCTTACGAAAGTGTTTATATATATAGTAATATATATATATTATATATATATAATAATATATATATATATTATAGTATATATATAAGTATAGTATATATATAGTATTATAGTATATAATAGTAATATATATTATATATATATAATATATATATATATATAATATATATATATATATATATATATATATATATAATAAAATATAAATATATATATATAGATATAATATATATAATTTATATATATATATTATATATATATATATATGTGATAGAGATATATATATTATATTATAATTATATATATATAGTATATTTATATATATATATATATATATATATATATATATATAATAAATTTTATTTTACCAAAGATCTATTTCCTTATTTGAAAAGTATATATATACTATATATATATTATTATTAATTTTTAATATTCTATCATAATAATGTTTTCGTACCCTTATGTTATTTTATTTATAACTTCCCAATAAATTTCACAAATAGATTGCTATATTTTGGCAAGTAAAGATTTGGTGATATATTTGGGATATTTACTATTTCATTAAGAAGTATCTAATAGACTAGAATTAGCTGATTGAAAGGAAATTCGAATTTTACATGTTTTATGGATAAAATGTTATACTTATGTTGCCCCGCCCGTATCTCATGTAAAGCCCCCCGGATGGAAATTGTTCTAAGAACACTGCCTGGTCTGTGCTGGTCCCTGCTACGATGATACAGCCGTCCAGTGCCTTGTACAAGAAATGCTGATTATCAGACCATACCATTATGCGAAGAGGATGCTGTACTCGCACTTACGATGTCAGATCCTTCTTTAAATTACTCATCAGGCCTCTGAAAATTAGACTTGTTCATTAATCTGCCCTTGTTGACATCCGAAAAGCAAACCTGAAAAATATCTGTTTTATTGTACCACAATTGGAAATCATACAACTAGCCTTTATATGAAAACAGTTACTGCAATGTACAGAACACTAAGTAGTAACTATTGCCTATAGTACTCACTTTATTCCAGTCATCGGCTGTCCAGTTCTTGTATTCTTTTGCCCATTTGAGGTACTTTTCCTTCATAACCGAAGTCAAAAGTGGTTTTTTAGCTGGCCGGCGACAGGTGAAGCCCAAGTCTTTTTCGCGCCGATGAACTGTGCCTAGAGAAATGTTGACGCCAGCTTTCTGAATCAACTTTGTGAGAAGCTTACGAAGGGCCTTTCTGTTTTCTACACAAATTTAACTTCTTTTTCTCATGTCTCGTGGTGTTGTAAATCGATGTTCTGGTAATTAATCGTACACACACACACACACCACACATATATATATTATATATATATATGAATAATAATATTATATATATATATATAAGGTAATATATATATAATTATATATTTATATATATATATATATATATATATATATATATTA
>JABUQX010028642.1:10000-17500 GCA_015478945.1 Trachelipus rathkii | reverse complement strand
AGGGGAATAAGGATAAATAGAGAAAACGATGGTGGTGGTGATAGCCAGAGAGAATGATGAGGAAACAATACTGAGAGAAATGTTTGTTTAAATTAAGCAAATATTTTTATTTTAAAATAAAATATTTTTGAAATATAATATTTATATTTGATTTAAATATACATTTCTCTCAGTGCAGTCTTAAACAATTGAACAAGTTTAAATACCTGAGATTCTTGCTCAACAAACAGGGGAGACAAGATGATGAGCTGGGGAGAGAGTGGGGAAAGTTCTCCAGAACCGTGGGAATGTTATACCCACTACTGAAAGAAAAGGGGATACCTATGGAGGTGAAGGTAGTGATATTCAGGACAATACTGATGCCGATCCTTGTAGACGGTTCGGAGTGTTGGGCGATGAACACTATGCACAGGAGCAAGACAGAGGCGGCGAAGATGAGAGTGTTAGAATTATCAGGGGTGTGACGCGGAGAGATAGAATGAGGAGTGAGAGGTGAACTGGGGATGATGTCGGCCTTAGAATGTATGGATAAAATCAGTTGAGATGGTTTAGTCACGTGAAAAGGATGGAGGATGGGGAGAGATTGAAAGAGGTGTAGGAGTGGAGACCGGAGGGAAGGCGACCTTCGGGAAGACCGAGGAGGAGATGGGTGGATTAGGTAAGTTGAGCTTTGAAAGTAGGAACAACACGCTAGAGGGAAAAGAAGAGGATCGGACGTTCCAAAAACTCTAACAGGCTGGATTTTGAAAAATGGTGAGAATATATATATATATATATATATATATATATATCATATATATATACACATTTATATATATATAACAAAGTATATATAATATATATATATATATATATATATATATATATATATATATATATATATATATATATATATATATTAACAAAATAATATAAACACATTTAATACAATTAAGCTGGAAACCTTTTTCAATAACGAGTATCCCAAAACTATTACAAAATAAATAAAAAAATATTTTTTAGTAAATATATATATATTATCGTAATAAAAATCTATTTTTGGTAAAAATACATATATTATTTTAGTAAAAAAATATTTTAGCCCTCGTCCACAAACATTAAAAGTATGTTTTATAAATATTCTGTAAAACCCTTTTCATTGATGTCTATTCACAGGGCAAATAATGTGGCATATTAATGAGTTTGTTTTTTTTTTACTTCTTGGGTGCCCCAACCTATACCCAAGTACGCAAGTGCGTGCGTCAAATTTTGGAATTTTTTCGGCTGTTGAGTGGAACTTCAATGAATGGCCGATCTCTCTCTCTCTCTCTCTCTCTCTCTCTCTCTCTCTCTCTCTCTCTCTCTCTCTCTCTCTCTCTCTCTCTCTGTATTAAAAATAATTCAATGGGTTTTTAATGATAAGTCCCCATGAAATACTTCATTAACTTCTGTTTGTGTGTCGGTGTATTCTCTCTCTCCATATATATATATATTTATATATATGTATATATATATATATATATATATATATATATATATATATATATATATATATATATATATCTATATATATATATATATATTTATATATTAATTTTATTTATATAAATATATATATATTAGGATGTACAGATACCAGAAAAGAGGTCAAATACCAATAAATGCAAATACTCTAATTTTTCCAGTGCAAACCTACAAATCTGATATACAAATACAGTACTTTAGTAATATAATAAATACGACAAAGAAAGATGGTATTTATTTTGCTAGGCAACTCAAGATTGCATTCCTATAAATGTATAATCATTTTATATTTCTATTTGGTTGTGCCCAAATTTATATTTTATAAATTAAATAGTACCTTTAGAAAATAATAATTAAATATAATATATTAATAACTTTTTATGTTTGTGTTTATTTAAAAATATTCCTTTCATTTTCAAGTAAGTATTAACAAAGTTTAACTACTAGCTTTTATTTTAACATAATTACAATTTACAAGATTCTTTAACTAACTACAATATAAAGAATAAAAATAATGAAAGAAGAGACCTCAATTAATCAGCTGAAAAGATAAAAAAAAAACGCTATTACTCAAACATGACATAATAATAATATACTCCTTTAAGATAAAGATAGTTTCATGCCAAGTTCAGAATTCTGGAGTGTGATGCAAAACATTAAGCTTTCACTAGTATCTGGCGAGAGACTGTTCCTTTTGGGGTGTTACATTCCTACGCCACTATAATGCGCTCTCTCTCGACTGATGAAGGAGGTGCTGATAATTATTTGCCTGCAAGCACTGATAATAATGAAAACCTTGGCCCATTTTCATGCCACCGCATGAAAGGATTCTCTTCTGTAGGCAGCATCTCCATGTTTTCGTAGAACCTCATCTCCTCTTTCACAGACTACAAATTTCTTTGCTCCTTGATGACTGTCTCTTCGGTTTTTACGATGATCCTTGGTGCGATTCCTTTGAAGGTGAATGAGATGTCAATTCAATATCGGCCATGAACTTATCAAAGTCTAACATATCAAAATCCTCATCTCCAGTAGGTTTATTTGCTGAAAACCCACCGTCACTATCAGTGCTGTTGCCCGGGGTTGCAGATAATTTTTTTTTTTTTTTTTTTTTTTTTTTTTTTTTTGTTTTTGTTTTTGTCAGTGAGCAAGCTCCTCGGTTATGCTATTTTAATCTATAAGTGGTTCACCGTCGGAGGTGCCATTCTTGTGGGTTTCAGCTAGCTTAAGAATTCCTTATTAGAACCTTTTTTTTTTTTTTACGAATTGTCACCGCCGCTCTGGGCAGAACTCTATTCAAGGTGGTTGGTGAACGCCTCAAAGAGTGATCATCACTTGCAAATTCTCCAGTGGGCACAGACGAAGCTTTAAGTAGGAGAATTCAAATTGAGTAGGAAACACAGATGATGGAAGAGAGAAATTCACAGAACAGAAATTGCTTGGGAAAGAAAGCTTCCGCAACAGACCAGTCTGATTACCCAACATCAACACAAATCCCATGTGCCATTTTGCTTTGCTTGTGCTCTGAGGCGTCGTAAAGGTGGTGGTACGCAGGTGGATAGTTCCCTCGAGCACCTGCCTCTACGGTACCTATAGAAAAGGCATAAAGCACCAACATCGCGCAAAATATAAGGGTCAAGTGAACTAGAAGTACAGGACGGTTTATAAGTCTTGCGGCTTTGACTCAACCCTATCAAAAGCCGGATGAAACCAGGGCCCCCGCCCCCCACAGATGAGAGCAGTATTCCATACAAGGGCGGATGAGACCATTGTATATGGCTGGAGTAACTGAGAAGAGGAAACAAAGTCTCAGTCTAAACAGAACTCTTAGTTTCTTTGAGGCGGCCGCCCTAGCAACCACTGTGATTTTAGGTTTTCAAAACATTTTTGTTTATGTTAAGGCCAAGGATGTTATATTGTCAACAGGAGAGACGAGAGAACCGTCGAAAGAGATAGGAAAGTTAGAAGGTGTCTTAGAGAGAGATTGTAGAAGTTGGGTTTTTAAAGAATTAAATTTCACAAGCTTGAAACGACCCAACCCTGAAATTCTATCCAGATCAGCGAGAATAGAATCGGAAGATTAAGACGAGAGGCAATTCTAGAAGTAAAAGAGGGAGAGAATTGATATGAATTGAAGAATGAAGGGTCAAGTCATCGACCTATGAGTGGATAGAGTTAGATGTGCAGGCGAGAGAAGATCATTGATGAAAACTAGGAATAAAGTAGGAGATAAACAGAACCCTGAGACACCACTATTGACAGAAAAGAAGAAGTCGCCCCATCAACAACCGGACATTGAACGATTTGAAAGAAAGCTAGACATAAGTAAGCAAGAGAAGAGGAAACCCAAAGGAGGAGCTTGGAGAGCAGTGACGCGTGCCATACCCGGTCAAATCCTTTGAATATATCAAAACTTACTACTGCAAGTCTTTCAGTAGTTCCCTAGGGCGAGGAAAACCATAAATCTGTTAAATAGGAAAGTAAATCCTAGTAGATCTCGAGCACCGAAAACTGTACTGGTAATCAGAAAGAAGGAAGAGATTCCAGATGATCTAAAAGTGAGAGTTGAGAAGGGTTTCAAAGATCTTAGAAAGTATACGAGTGAGAGCTATAGGGCGATAGTTAAGGAAGGATCAGAGCAGCATCATTTTTCGGAATAGGTTGGACATATGCTCGCCAACACTGAGGAAGTAGTATTGAGACATAGAATATAGTTGAACGAGGGATGGGGTCAGCACGGAAGCACACTTCCTCAAAACTCAGGAGAGGAATGCCATCCGGGCCACCCACCTTCCTAACGTTCATAGATTTCAGGCTCATGCATGATGATGAAATGACAGGCAAGGCGCCAGGACCATGAGAGGAGGGAGGGGAAGAGGAATACCAGAATCGTCAGGGTTGAATTAGAGGAAAATAGGAGGCCAAAGAGATGATTGGCCTTTTCAGTTGGAGTATTAACAACAGAATCATCAGAGCGAATAAGGAGGAAAGGATGATTTACACAAGTTGTTAGAGATGTTTTTGTAAGAGGCCAGAGAAGTGTCAATGGGAGGAGGAGCAGGAGGTCAGCGCATTTTGTTTAATGAAAGTCCGCTTTGCTCGTCGAAGAGTATCCCTGCAACGATTTCTAGCTGAATAAATGACAAGAGTGATAGGAGAACGAGAATTTTTCCACACCCGATAAGCATTGTCTCTAGCCTGAATGTCCAGGGAACAAGCACGATCGAACCATGGATTTTGAGGAGAAAAAGATTTAGTCCAAGAAGGAATGAACCTACTCATCCCATTAACAATTACAGTTCTCACTTTATCGGCAGAATCTGAAGCGTCTTAAGGGTCAAAAGCAGTCCTTCCAATTATAGTTAGCGTAAAAGCAACGCAATGCCCCCAATCGGCCCGATCAAAGTGCCAGAAAACCCATAGGGCAGGATGGAGATGTTGGAGAGAAAGTATTAAAATTAAGTGATATAAGGTTGTGGTCAGATTTACCGATAGGAGCGAAGGTGGTGTATTTATAGAGAGAAGGACTAGTGGTGAAACATAGATTAAGTATGTTCCAAAAGTCGAGTTGGACGATCCGGAGTAATCAGTTGCTCCCAGATCGTTGAAAATACTTGGGAAATTTGAAAAACTCCTTCCACCTAAATCAGTATGAGAGGAACCCATCCATTCGGTTTTATGTACATTGAACTGTCTAAATCAGGACACCAGTATTTGAATGAGAAGATATAACAGTTTCGTGAGTAGTAGTAAGGTAATAAAAAAGGTATGAAAATCTGTTCTGTTAGGAGAACAGCAGCAGAAGCATAAGATTATTGCAGTAGAAGGAAGAAGAGCTTGACACAGAACATCGAAGTTAGGAGATCCGAGATTCTCGAGACGTGTTATAAGAATGTTTATATTTACATAGGCATTATCTCCACCCGCTATTGGAAGTATAAAATAAGTTATAGTTGGATATATTAAACAAGTTAGAGGATGAATCTTAGCCATCTGGGTCTCAGACAAGAGCATAAAATTAGGTTTAGAGTTAGAGAGGTAGTATTCCATGGATGCAGAGTTAGAGTGCAAGCCATTGATGTTGGTAAAGTCAAAAGAAAGCCACGCCTGTGCAAATCTGCTATCATACACACACACGCACACGCACACGCACGCAATCACAAAAAAAGACAGAAACAAATAGACAAAAATCAAAGGAGAAATGAGGAAAATTTATTTTTTCCTCAAAAATATAAATTTTAAAAACGATAAAACCCTATTTACAACAAAAATATCTAAATATGAATAATTAAAAATTTAAACACTCACGCACTCACGAAATTGCGTAAAAAAATACTATTGATCAACAAAATTAGATAAATCTGTATAAATTATAATAATGGCTGTCCAAATAGGTAAATTTTAAGCTAAAGACCAAGTTGGAGAAACGCTAAAAATCTAAGTTGAAAAGGAAATCGAGGAAAAAACATAACTTGGTAGCTATCTATATCGAACTAGATTTATTATTGAATCTAAAAGTTTCTCAATTTTTCACCCAAAAAGTAAGAAGTATCGGCTAAGTATCGGCCATTTTAACCGATACCGATACCGATACCGATACCGATACCGATACCGATACCGATTTACCGATACTATATGTGCGTACCAAATATATATATATATATATATATATATATATATATATATATATATATATATATATATATATATATATATATATATATATATATATATATATATATATATATATATATATATATATATATATATATATATATATATATATATATATATATATATATATATATATATATATATATATATATATATATATATATATATATATATATATACCGTGGCTCAATCGGTAGAGCGACAGAGTCGCATGGCAAGGGCCCGGGTTCGATCAGTAGTCCGGATCCTAGGTAGAAATTACCTAGAAAAGTTTCCCTCCTAAATTAGGGCTATGGTCGTGAGGTGTGAAATAATAAAAAATACATACATACATACATACATACATACATACATACATACATACATACATACATACATACATACATACATACATACATACATACATGCATAAATTTGTACATACATATATACATACATACATACATACATACATACATACATACATACGTACATACATACATACATACAAACTAATAATAACAACGAGAAGTACAAAAAAAGCCACGTATTCCTAATTAGTTAAGAGTGACTCATGTAATAAGCATGTGGACAAATAAGTACACACAATCCTGTACTATACATACGTACATAGACACGCGTTTACATTAAAAAACACGTACACAGCGTCACTTTAAGAATTTACACACAAAAGTATACATGAAAACCTTGTTCTTCCAAAGCAGTTTCTTCGGGGTTAGGAAAAAAAAAGAGGTATTTTAAACAAGAAAGGCACCGATCATGGCGGCGTCAAAATAAGGGTAGACAACAACAACAACAACAACAACAACAACAACAACAGAAATAAGAACAACAACAACAACAACAACAACAACAACAACAACAACAACAACAACAACAACAACAACAACAACAATAATAATAATAATAATAATAATAATAATAATAATAATAATAATAATAATAATAATAATGTGGAAGACAAGAAGGACCACGATAAAATGAAATTCAAAACTTAAAAAAGGGAGTCAAAATAAATAAATAATAAATTATCTTCTTTTTTCTTTTCTTTCTGGTTATATAATAATCATAATTTATTGTCCAATATATATATATATATATATATATATATATATATATATATATATATATATATATATATATATATATATATATATATATATATATATATATATATATATATATATATATATATATATATATCTATATGTGTGTGTGTGTGTGTGTGTGTGTGTGTGTGAAATATAGATGATATATATATATATCTGTGTGTGTGTTATAAAGGTTCTTGCGTATTAGTTTCAGAAATAGAAAAAGGATTAA
>JABUQX010028642.1:0-5000 GCA_015478945.1 Trachelipus rathkii | reverse complement strand
GTGTGTGTGTGTGTGTGTGTGTGTGTGTGTGTGTGTGTGTGTGTGTGTGTGTGATTATTATTAATGTATTATTATTATTATTATTATTATTATTATTATTATTATTATTATTAGTAAGTATTATTATTATTATTATTATTAAAGAGAGATTTAGGAAATCAAAAATTTTGATCGCTTAAATAATTTCGGGGTGTTGAACCCCCTGTCTACAGCATTATATATATATATATATATATATATATATATATATACTATATATATATATATATATATATATATATATATATATATATATATATATATATATATATATATATATATATATATATATATATATATATATATATATATATATATATATATATATATATATATATATTTAATAATATATATATATATATATATATATATATATATATATATATATATATATATATATATATATATATATATATATATATAGAGAGAGAGAGAGAGAGAGAGAAATTTAAAATACATTTTTTCAATTAATCATCGTCATCGTCATCGTCATCGTAATCGGCATCGTCATCGTCAAAATTTACAATAATCGTCATCGTCATCGTCAAAATTTCATCATCGTCCCATCACTAGTAAAAATGCAAATTTTTTACGTTATAAACATAAAAAGAATAAAAGTTTTGTGCTATGTTATACAAAATATGACTTGAATCAATAGATCGATAGATCAATAGATCAATAGATCACGGATGGGGTGGGGAGGGGTAGGGTGGGTGGTTTGATTTACTGCTTTAGGGTATGTAAAAATGCAAATTTTGTACGTTATAAACATAAAAAAGCATAAAAATTTTAGTAAAAGCAAAATTTTTTAAACAAATAAAACAAAAATAAATAAAAATTTGAAAAAAAAATTAATAATTTTTAAAAATAAATAATAAAATTTAAAAAATAATTAATATTTGAAAATAAGACCTTGAGTCAACTCAAGCTCCGTGCTCTTCCTCCAGTCCTATTTATCCTTCTTCTTCTGTATGCTCTCCAAATTTTATATTTCTATGTCAATTTCCAAGATTTTGGGGCTTAGTCCCTACACTATGTGAGCGTAGCGACACGTAACTTCGTGTGTGACGAAGTTACCTTATAAGAAAGGTGTATACCAAGTTTCATCCTTCTATGTCAATTTCCAAGGATTTGGGGCACAGCCCCATCCCCTGATGAGCGTAGCGTCATGTTACCTCGGCTGCACCGAGGATACCTTATAAGAAGGGTGTATACCGAGTTTCATCCTTCTATGATCATTTTCAAGGTATTGTGGCACAGCCCCAGCACCATATGGGCATAGTGGCACTTTACTCGGGATACATTATAAGAAGGGTGTATACCAAGTTTCATCATTCTACGGTCATTTCCTACTAGGAGGGGGCCAGCACCCCCTCTAGGGGGTGTACGGCCATTTAACTTCGGATGCAGCGAGGATACCTTATATGAAGGGTGTATACCAAGTTTCAACCTTCTACGTCAATGTTCAATGTTTTGGGGGTCAGCAAACCCCACGAGGGGTGTATGGTCATGTAACCTCGTCTACGACGAGGATACCTTATATGAAGATTGTATACCAAGTTTCAACCTTCTATGATCATTTCCTATTTTTAGGGGCGAGCATACCCCTACGGATGTCGTTTCGACTGATCGTTTGAAGCCTGCTATAATCCTTTCACCTTCACAGATGGTTCTTCAACTGGCTGGTTATTCTCTTTCGAAAATGATTCCTCAACCGGCTGGTAGTTTGCCTTCGCAGATGGTTCCTAAACCGACTGGTAATTTGCCTTCGCAAATGGTTCCTCGACCGGCTGGTAATTCACCTTCGCAGATGGTTCCTCAACCGGCTTGTAATTCACCTTCGCAGATGGTTCCTCAATTGGTTGTTGATTCGCCGTCTCAGACAGTTACTCCATCTACTGGACAGCAGGACAATCTTTAGTGTCTAGACGCAGCCTAGCGCTTAGGGTGCGCTTTAAATAATATATTCAGTGAATTAAGTGCATAAAAATTAATTTAATGTAAAAATACCATCCACTTTTAGAGGACGAAGAGATATATATAGTGCTCACAATATAATATTGTCTAAATAAATTATATTTAAATAATATTGTAGCGTTTAGTTAATACTTTTTAAAAGTGCTTATTAAATCCATGAGTTAAACCTAGATTACATTTTCAGTAAAAATCAGAGGAAACGAATTCGGTTCATTAGCTCTTTTTTTTTTTTTTTTATCAGTTTTTTTCGGAACAAAGTGCAGTTCTATTTTAACGTTTTTTATATGTATTTTCCACTGTAATATGTACTAAATAAGGTAAATTCTAGTGTAATATAATATTTTATAGCATTTTTATCATATTTATGTAAATAACTTGTACTTGGTGAAATTTGTGACCTATGATTTTGGCGCGTTTTGCTCTCTCTCTCTCTCTCTCTCTCTCTCTCTCTCTCTCTCTCTCTCTCTCTCTCTCTCTCTCTCTCTCTCTCTCTCTCTCTCTCTCTCTCTCTCTCTCTCTCTCTCTCTCTCTCTCAGGGACATTAAAAATAATTTTTGAATTGAGTTTTGAGTCAGCGAGACGTTTATGTATAATAAAAGTTGCAAAAAATATTAACTTTAAATCAGTGACTCGTTTGTCTATAATTCAGTGTAAGTTTAATAATAAAAAAAAAAAAATTAAAACCGTTTTAACACCTTACCATTAAAGAGATAACTATAAAAGGGTTATAACTACTTATGTTGATGGTTCATTAGCCTCGAAGTACCAAAGCGTAACCATATAGCTTCCTGTTGGTGAAGAAGGCGGCTTCAACAGAGAAAGGTGAAATTCCGAGTACCTGTAGATACTTAGGTTCCTCAACGTATAAACGAAGTCTAATACGAGGAGCTATCAAAGAACTACCATCAACTACTAACCTGTGAAGTGGAGGAAGAAGAAAAAGAAATAACTCCCAACACTCCTGCCACTACAGAATTGGCCTCTTCACAATTATATATATATATATATATATATATATATATATATATATATATATATATATATATATATATATACTATATATATATATATATATATATATATATATATATATATATATATATATATATATATATAAATATATATATATATATATATATATATATATATATATATATATATATATATATATATATATATATATATATATATATATATATATATATATATATATATATCATTATTACAGGTCTGCATGTGCCACCCTTCTTGTCTTTCTTAATAGTTTACCCTGTAGCAACAAATTTTGCCAATTCATCCACATAACAGTTCTTCATCTTAGATCTTTTTCTAGCCTCTTTATCCCGTTAACTACAGTGTGGTACACTTTCTTTTTGTTGCTATTTTAAAACGGTATTTATTCAAATCGTAGTTGTTATTTTTTTCTATTTTATTTTTTTTCCTTTTAAATTTTTATTCTTTTCGAGTTCGTTCATTAGTCACTCTTTCGGTTCACAATTCTTCAGCAATCTTTCCAAGAACCACATTTCAGCTTGTTGTAGCCTACTTTTACCTGCCTTGTTTACTGTCTTTGCTCGGCACAGTTTTTAGTGAATCCTTTCCTTGCCTTGAATTGACCGAGATCTATCCGTTTGAAAACAAATCCTTTATTGTTTTGAAAGAATTTTAGACTCTATATGAACGAACGGTAAAGACATTGTCTTGTTTCTACAAACCAGAAAAAAGAAAAATCCAAAAACTTGTCTTATACTAACGTAGGTTAAGGTAATTTTTGACGTTATACTGATTTTGTGAATAATGATATATATTTTTATCTTTTCTATATCCTTCTCTTAATTTTAGCCTTATATTTTTCGTATTTTTCATTCCAGTTAATCATACTTCCGAGATGGTAAAATAATCGACATGATTCACATAGTTACATTCTATTCCAATGTTAACTCTAAATAGGACTGATACTTATCATTGAGATAAATAATACTTTTTTTTGCTTTACTTATTTTGAAACCATTCGTTAAATATGCTTCAGTTTTCCCATCCGGCATATTTTGGGGTTTTTGAGTTCTTTTCAGAACCAACCACGAGTTCAAGAACAACATATATAAAGTTATTGATACTGTATTTGCTAATTAACATTAATTCCACCCAAATAATTGATTTATCTCATAATTATATCGCTATAAAGATTGGTCAAATCTGGTGGATGATGCACCCATGTCGGTACCTTCCCTCAGAACATTGCCCTTCTGCTTCATCATTCTCTATTTTAGCGACTGTATTTTGTCTCTAGAAGGTAGTAATTATTATAAAATCCTTACAATATAATAAAAATTACTCTAGCATCATTATCAAGAGCTTTTGCCTTATCTATAGAAAGACTTTATCACAAGACATCTTTAAAGAAAATAAATCAAAAGAAAAAGTTTCTTTCTAACTTTATAATTTTCTTAGTCAATATTCTCAGGACAAATATAACTTTTCTTAGTAAACCAACATTTAGCAAACCAACAGAAATTTCTGATCTAATTTTTGCTCGTTATTCTTGCCATCGTTATCCTTAGATAAATCTTCATTATATGACTCATGATTCTAAGTGCATGATGTTTATCAATGTATAACGAACGATCCCTGTAATTTGGGCTCTCAAATGTGAACTTGCTATGTCACCCACAGATTCATAGATATTATTTTCGATTGATGTGATCTTGAATAGTAAATTCTCTTAGAATCTTTAACATGTCTACTGAACTTCTATCATCACTTATTTCTGTTTCTCTCCTTCAAAGAAAATAATTTCCACTTTTTCTTTATTGATGGTCTTTCTGTAATGTAGTGGAAGATAACGAAATCTTCTCAATCATTTAATGTACTAGCTCCTTATCTTCCTAACTTCTTCTTTCTCAATTGTCACTGTTTAATTCATCATTTTTTATTGCTCCATCTTTATAAATTGCTTATTTTATTTAAACACACAAAGCGAGCAA